>BRDA01000070.1:67592-91810 GCA_036984385.1 Crenuchus spilurus | reverse complement strand
AGTCGCGAATAATCCCAAATATTACTATAGGAGGACAGGTTACTGAGGGCGATGCCATGTTTTCTTAAAATGGAACCAAGTGGAAGCAGATAAAGAGAGAACAGTAAAGGTCCCAAGATAGAGCCCTGTGGAACCCCATATGACAAAGGAGCAGAGGAGGATTCTGAATTTGTGAGTTTCACACACAAGGTTCTCTCTGTCAAATATGACTTAAACCATTCCAAAGCCCCCCCGCAAATGCCCACTAAATGCTGCAACCTGGAAATAAAAATGTTGTGATGTACAGTGTCAAATGCTGCCGTGAGATCTAACAACAGAAGCATCAAATGATCACCAGAGTCATTGGACAGGAGGATATCATTATAAACCCTAATAAGCGCTGATTCTGTGCTGACAGGTTTTAAAACCAGATTGAAAAACCTCCAGGATATTATGTTCATCCAAATAAGATTTCAGCTGGGCATAGACGATTTTTTCCAATATTTTTTAAATAAAAGGCAGCCTGGAAATGAGCCTATAATTAGCCACAACCATGGGATCAAGACCAGGCTTTTTAAGCAGGGGATACACTACTGTATGTTTAAAACTCCTGGGTACAATACCAGAGGACAGACTGCTGTTAATAATGGTTAAAACTTGCTGCCCCATACTGGGAAAACCTCTTTAAAAAAGTGAGGAGGCACAGCATCATATGGGGATCCTGAAGGCTTTATCTGACCCACCACATCTCTCAGGTTCCACAGAGTCACCGGCTCAAATTTTTAAAACACAGCCGGGCTTGTAGCAGTGTCCGATGGGTCACAAGCAGGAGCTGTTATGAGAGCTCTGGCAGTGACAACCTTATCCATGAAAAAGTGCAGAAAATGCTTACACGTTTCAGTGGAATCTTCCAAGCAGAGTGGCTGAGGGGCCCTTAAAACAGAGTCAATGGTCTTAAACAGTACATGCGGGTTATGCTGATTTGTGGTTATAATTTTGGACAGGTATACCCTTTTTGCTTCTTTAATAATGTTTTGATAAGAACGCCAACAGTCTTTTAAAATTTGAAATGAAACCTGCAGTTTGTCTTTCTTCCATTTTCGCTCGGCTCTGCGACACTCCCGCTTTGCTGCAAGAACTCTGTCCACCCTGAGCCAGGGCTCAGGTTTAACTTTCGGCTGTCTGTATTTCAAAGGAGCCACAGAGTCCAATATGGTTTGGCAGGAGGAGTGAAATCTAGAGCTAAGCTCCTCCGTATCAACAGGTACTGAGTCCGGACTGTCCCTAAGCAGATTGAAGGCAGCAGGAAACTGAGCAGCAGTGAAGGGGTTAACAGAACATTCAAACAGAAATCAGCAATGGAGACGGATGGAGAAAGTCAAGCGGAGAAACCACTGCACTCATGGGCATATGTCAGCTCGATGTTTGATACTTCATGACTAAAAATTGTTTATCAGTTTAAATGTGTTCTGTGTTTACCGTGAACAAACTATATTTCTGCATTTAAGAAGAACTAACATTTTTTATTGCATTTTTATGCCGAAGTTCTACAGGTGGTGTAGACTTTTTGTTGCAGAGTGGTTCTACATGTCAATACATCATCAGGTGGTTTCAGCAAGTTACAAGGTTTTCTAAAAGCATTCAAAACAATACAGCAACGTACTGATATTAGAAAATATCGTTTGTACATTTGAGTACTTAAGTATTTTCAAAAGTAAGTACTTCACTACTTTAACTTGAGTAAACTTTTGACTGAGCAACATTTACTTGTAGTTGAGTAAGATTTGACCACAAATATCAATACTTTTACTTAAGTACTAGAGTTGAGTACTTTGTTCACCACTGAGTAAATGTGAGATAGTCAGTCAGGAGACATGTGGTCATTTCACATGGATTGGCCTGATAAACATCTGCATGTTTATTTAACACTGCAGCTGACCTTAATGGGGAATCATTGGCACTTCAATAACTATTAATAAAACCTCTCTCCCTCTCTCTCTCTCTAAAAAAAGATCAGTCTGGCCTGTGTGAGTGGTTCAGAAATAAATTCTCCACACACCAGAAATCATCCCACCAGGCTGTGTTTATTCCAGACCATTTTCAGAAGACCACCAACTCTACACTCAGAGCTCACATACACTGTTCATATTTTAAATACAATAAACCACAGAGTTCACTCCATTATTATTGCCACTCCTTTGCCAATAGACCAGTACGTAAGTCTCCTCTTCTAAGACACAGAGCAGGGAATTTGAGAATATTCCTCTTCACAGAATCTCTTCAGCTCACCACACAGGCTTTCTATGGGAATTAGATCTTTGGACGTGAGATGACATAAGCTTGATTTTGTGTTCAGTCAAGTATTTTTGGTGATCCAGAAAAGTTCTGGGTTACTGTCCTGCTGGGAAATCCATTGATGACCCACTTTTAGCTTCTTAGTAGAGTGCATGATGCCATGAACTCTAACAAGGTTCTCAGGGACAGCCAACGTCGCAGACCCTCCACCATAGTTAACAGCAATAACATCTGATGGGGTAATGTAGTGGTGGACCTGCCTACCAGCATTGAGATTTTTTTTGTTTATTTATTTTTAATTTTTTTGGGGGGGGGTGTTAGTTGAATATTATTAGTACTTACTATAATAGTCATTTGAAAAAACATGTAAAGGAAAGTACACCCCCAATGTCATTGGCCATTGTGTCCATAGACATCATTATATACCATCTCCCAACAGCACAAAAATGTGATTTTCCATCACGTGGACACTTTCAAGATGATACTGACGCTATACAGAAGAAAAGCAGCAGGAACAGTGAACTGAAATAACTTCATAAATTAAACAGAGAAAAAGACAGAACTGTAAACTCTAACATTTAAAATAGAGTTCAGCAGAAGGTCAAACTGGAGATCAGAATAGACAATAGCGTCATGTCAAAGGTCAGGACAGCACTCAAAGTGTGTCACTGATAATCTGCTGAGTCACTCACTTTGTCTCTCTATTTTAAAGCAGTGGATGGTGGTTTGTAGGTCATGTGCTGCTATAAAGAGGAGACTCACACTGCTATAGTGCATGTGATATCTGCAGGCTTTGAGAGTCGTGTCCTTGTCATCTTTAATTTATATCAGCCTATCAGATATGTCCACTGCCCAAATATGAAGCAATATATTTAGAGTTATCACAGTCAGGCCTCATATAATTGATATTTGTTGTAGACAGTCATGTTTGATTAGACATGTTTGCTCGTTAGCTTTGTTCTGGACCTAATGGAATAATGAAAAACAGGAACGGGCTGTGAAGAGTTAGGCTTTCACTTTTGGGCTAAAACCATCAAAACTTAGTTAAATCTAAGGAAGAAATAATAATGCTTCTATGAGAATACTAATTTGCACTAGCGCCTCTATGGGATCATAAGCGTTAAGTTAGCAGCAATGAAAATTAACATGATTTGGCTGATATTTTAAGCTTGTTCAACACATTCTGTATGAGTAAAGAGCTCTGATATAGAGCTGCTGCTGTTTTCCATTTATATAAATGAACTGAAACTGCTATAGCTCATACTCACAGTCCATGATACATCTGGAACTCCCAGAAGCTGCCCAGTCCTGGTCTGGATATCTACCCACCCTGAGGAGTTTAGCTCCAAACACACCTAATCCAGGTAATGAAGACTGTCAGGGACATCTGAATATATGTGTCAACTGTGTTGACTCTGAACTCTCTGGGGTGTAAATATCCAGGACCAGGACTGATCCCAGATGACTCAAGTGACCCTTTTTTCTCATATATCTGGCCCCAACCACTGAAAATCAAAACTGCGGGACCCCTCTGTCACTTGTCAATGATGTTGGTAGATAATTTAATGTTGTAGTTCAGCTCGTAAAGTCCTAAACAACAATAATCCTAACCCTCGCTTGACTGTATTCATCTAGATTCCACTGGGGAGCGAGTATTCTGATCTTCTGACTTCCTGTCATTGCAATTTTTAACCAAACAGCTCAGTCACAAAAGCAGTTTTATTTAAGTCTGTTTCTCACACACTGTTTTTGGCTCATTGGACATTGCCGTTGTGCATCTACACCCAGATAAAAAAAACAAGACAAGAAAAAATACTCCATGCCGAGTCTCAATCCCACTGGCCCAAATTTGGTTTGAATTTAGGTCAGATTCTGGTCTGAACATTCAGGCCAAATGCAACATTTAGCTCATCAGCCATCGTCTGGCACAAATGCTCAATCCATTTTTGGCTCAGATACTACATACATGCTATATGATCAGTATTTTATTACAAATAATATATTATTTTGCTAATTTTTTTATTAAATAAATCAAATATTCAAATAAAAAGGAATTTTGCTGAATTTTTCTCATTCAGTGTATACCTCATTACTTTGGTCAACTACTGCACCCATAACTGAAACAACTGGCCCAAGTTAAAAAAAAAACACATGTAGACCATGTGCATACTTGCAAATTGGACCAAAACAAATAGGAAGAAAACTTAGTCAATGTATTTTTAGTTTATAAATCATTCAGAGGCATGATTGAGGCTTGTCCACCAAGAAGTAGTGGGTCTAACCTATTTGATATTGTATTAGTAAAAAATGACTGTAGGGAAAAGGTGTAAAACAGTGTCAGAGCTACAAGGGGGCCTTAGCAAAGAGCATAATGTGCAAAAAACAGCAAATATAATTTTTGTCATTGACAATAGATTTTAATATATTTCTGCTGAATGGACCTGATTTGTGTCAACTTTATTGAAAGTCTGTTTGTTATTTGTCATCTCTGCCCTTGTTTTCATGGCCAATTTATTTTTGGTCAGTGGAGTTTGAAGCTAAAGTTATTGGTTGACTCAAAGATAAAGTGAGAAAGGTAACCCAAGGTTGAGTTACAATGAACTCTTGTTGTGTTGTCTGTGATTGAACTATTTCTTTGTAGTACACGAGTGTTCAAAAACAGGAAGTGAATTGCCAATTCCAACATCCTAGCCTATGATGTCATATTTCTCAAGCAGCTTTAATTGTGTGCCTCTCCACTCTTCCTCCTTACTCTGGGACCTGGATTTCCAAATTAAATGCAAAATTTACTTTCAGTGATGATTTGAGAAGCCATGTAATCTGCTGGTGTTGGTTTGCTGTGTTATATGAAGTCCAAAGTCAGTGCAGCTGTCTACCAATTGTCAAGAGGAAGATGAGAGACACCAGACCCAACAATGTAGACGAGCTGAAGGCAGATATCAGAGCAACCTGGGCTCCCCAAAAGGAGCCTCAACCAAGTATAGAGTGAATATACTGTACATACGTTTCAGTAGATCAACATTTATGTATTAAAAATAAATTTTTAATCAGTCTTATATAATATTCACATTTTTTGAGATACTGACTTTTGCATTTTCATTGGCTGCAGGCCATAATCATTAACATTAAAAGAAATAAATGTGTGAAATAGATCTGTGTGTAATGAGTCTACATAATATATAGTTTCACCTTTTGAACAGAATTACTGAAATGAATCTTTTCGACAAATGACTATTTTTTTAGATGCATCTGTATATACCCCAGGCTGCAGTCCACTTTCTCTTAAAGTAAGACTGACCTCTTGTGGATGCAATTAGTATTTTTTTAAAAGGGACTATCACAGATCCATACAGCACTTCCAGCTTGACTTTATAATTTTTAGAATATTTCATTTTTACTTGAAGCTATTATTCAAAAAGCATCAACATTAAAACAAAAAAAGGCTTTAAATATATATGAATTTACCTTTTTCAATTCTGAACACAAACTTCAGAGATTCACTAGTATATAAACCATTACACATACCAGTGTAAACCATTGTGGATATTGCATGTATAAACTTTATTTGTTCCATTATAGACAACATTATATCATGCAATGTCAGAAACCAAATAATCAACTGCTAGAGATTGCTGATTGTGGTTGGTATGGTGTAGTGAATAACACCACTGACCCCCATGTGGTAGACTGTGGTTTGACATCTCGTTTAAGCAATCACATAACACTTTAAGAGACTTTAGACTAGTCTCCAGGGGCATCAGAAGCATTTGTAGTGTGTGTGTGGGGGTCCTCCCCCATAAAATGTTATTTTGTTTATTCTTGATTTTATTTGTAACACAACATGTCATTGTGCCAAGCAAAGGTGACACTCAGCTGCATGATTAAAAATAAGAATATGAATAACTGTTCCAAATGAATAGATGCAATTTTGATAACCACCAACAGTGAATTCAGGGGGCATTTTACTTTATTCTGATTTAGTGATAGTCCTACTCATAACAAAAAATGACATCTATCCTTCATAGCACAATTTTTTTGTCAGTGTTGTCAACCTGCATGTAATTATTAAAGCATAATATGTTTACAGGTTTCTTCCTACCATGGTGCCACCACAATTTCTACCACTTCATAACTTTTACCCCCCTTTCACAATCCACTTGGAATAACATCCATCTTCCTTCTCCCATTGTTTTCTTTTCCACTATTCCCTGATTCTCCCAATTTTGCTCCTAGAAATGAAAGTTAAATAGGCCTATCATTTTTATACTGGCCAAAAAGAAAATAAAGTTCAGTTTAAGCTCTAGATTACACCTTTAAGTCAGTAATGTCTTTCATGAAGTTCACACAACTGACTAGAATGCACTCAAAACAAATTCTGATTTGAGTCTACAGTACATTTTAGATTTAATTCACAACTGCCCAGCACCCTTCATCACTCACCTCAGCAACAGCACTCTCTCCACTGTCCCTACATGCTGACCTGCCTCTGACTCACTCTCAGTATCAAGCTCCTATGGCAAGAGAGATGGAGATGTATTAAGCATTGTTTAGTTCTCTATTGCCACCTAAAATAAGGCAGAGCGGACTCATTCTTGTCATTACAATATGGTTTAACTGTCAAAAACAACTCAATGACAGATTTTATGTCATAACCGAATTTGTGTTAAGTGATAGCTAGCATTAAGCTAGCTGACGGATCACCTAACATTGACTAGCCAGCTAACTGCACTAACTGTCATAAAAATCTGTCCTGTGGGGAAATTCTGACTTACTTTCCGCTTCTTTATAAAGAATCTAAAAAAAAACCAATTGTCATCCAAGAATACGATCGATTTTAGCCTACTGTTAAAGTAAATAAAATAGCTTCGTCCTTGTTTCATTGTTTAGTTGAGTTACTTAACGTGGCATAGGGCTCACTTTGAGGCCGTGTTAAAAAAGAATAAGTTTTTAGCTGGACATTGTGAGATGTCAATGGGACTGATGGCACCTCCTCCAGTTTTGAGCAGCCTGCACTGACTGACCATTAACTTCATTGTTTATGCCCGCATGCGGTGCGATAACCAGGAAAACCTGGAGTGGACTTTTAGTGGTATGAGTTTTCTCCTATCAATCAAGTGGAATTGATTTTTCCTCAAAGTAATAGAAACAGCACTCGGTGAACTAATATTTTATGGTAAATGTGGGGGGTCCAAACAAATATTTTTTTTTAAATGTGAGGGGGACACGTTCCCTATGCTAGACTCCAAATGTAACATAATTGTGAATAAAAGCTCTGAATAAAAGCTTATTACACACATTATCCTCTTATGCACCCTAGCCTCATAGTTCAAGTGCAAAACTAAAGAAGCAAGCAAACATCAGACACCAAACATGGCTGCTTTAGGGTTAGTGATAAGTGGTGAAAGTATTCCTTTAAATGCTATAAATCTGGACCAGAAGATATGATGCTCTGTCACTGTTTACAGCCTGTCTGTGACTTGCCATAAAGCATTTGGCTTTCTGCAGAGTGCATGCATGCTAAACTGTTCAAGGAATAATGCTAATTACTCAGCATTACATCACAGATTAGTGATACTGTGAAAAATCTGGATTTTAATCCTTGAGCCTAGGCAGGTGAGGTGAAAGAGGTTCAGGAACATTTCAAAATGATCCATGACCATGTTCATATCAAAATGCATTTTTGCAAAACAGTGTAGAGCTAAAGCAGCATCCACTAGAAAAATATACATAATTTTTTAGGATTAGTGATGAGTACTTAGTGATGATGGTACTCTGAGGTAAATTTATTTACATTAAATTTCTCTGAAGAGAATTATACTGAGTGATGATGGTAGTCTGAGGTAAATTTATTTACATTTAGCATGAAGGACTACACTGGAAGTTAAAGTAGTTAAAGCACAGGAAAGCAGCATTCAGAACCCCAACAACTACCCATAAATAGATGTCCTGGCTTATATTTATTTTACTGTTTAAAAGAAGTTCAGTTATTAAAAGATACAGGCCTACTCATTTCCTTTGGAATACTGAATGTAATGAACATTCAAGTTGCACAATTTAACATTAAGGGCCAAGTTAGGCCTTCAAGGGGGCATATACTGTATGTATAAATTCTCCACAGAGGGTATAGTAAAGTTATGTATTTAGCATGTTCTTCTGCCTCTAAGGTAATATGTTATTGTTAATACTAAGAATAAACCTCCCACATAGTGACTTAATACAGTAAGGAATGCAATGTTGATGTTACCCATGTGTGCTTGCTGACTCTGGCTGGGGTCATGACCCGGACAGTGTGGGTATGCAAGAGGCTCAGATCAGCCTTATGGACATATTTCTCAATCACACATTCTCATTATCTATTGCTGCCTACTGCTAATCTTGAGTCAGATTAAAACTTATGAAATGTATGTAAATTAAATGATAATATGCCTTGTTTTTGTTATATATTTTAATAAAATTGATACTTCTGGTTGAAAACTCAGCTTTGCATTAATATGTATTCAAACACGGGTTCAACATACAGTGGTAACCCTACTTACAAGTTTAATTCGTGCAGGAGCCGAGCTCGTTAGGTGGTTTGCTCGTTAGCTGGATGCATTTTCCCCATAAGAATACATGTAAAACTGATTAATCCGTGTCAACCGGCCAATATACAGTGTACTTTAATATGCTAAATAATGTGTTTATATGGGTTTTTTAAAACATAAACGTGACGACGATGACGACGCTCGTGTAGGTTGGCAGCTAATGAGAGGGAGACCGACGGTGCTCGTGTGGGCTGGCGGCTGCATGGTTACACTTATCATATGAAAAGTAAAAGTAAAATTTATCTTTCTTGTTCACTACCTTTTGCTGTCTTAGCGTCGCTTTCAACAGGCACTTTCACTTTTACTGGACAGCGGTCAAAAGTATTGACTGACCTCTTCTTCTACGGTAGCATCTAGGAGATGCTACGACCGCAGCGCCCCTAGCGGTTTGGCATAGTTGAAGAAATTTACGCTACTCGTTAGCTGGAATTTTATTCGTTACCTGGAACAAAAATATTCTGAGATCTCGACTCGTTACCTGGAATACTCGTTAGTAGGGATGCTCGTAAGTAGGGTTACCACTGTACATCTATGATGACTTCTCAATCCTGAATCAATGATCCAAAAAGCATGGGACTCTTACCCTGTTAACAGTCTCCTGTATTGTTTAGTATTCTCGCCCTGAATCTGCATATCCAATTCATATTGCTTTTATACAGCAAGTACATGAAATAAATTGTAAAAAAAAAAAAAATTGTAAAAAAAATTCAAAAAAATGTATTTGATGATTTCTAACATCATAACACATGCTAACAATTTACTGTTGAACACTAAAATGTAGGAGCTTTTAAATTGTCCCAGAAATCATTAATTTCAGGTTACACAGCACTAAAGAGACAATATGTTGGTTCATCTTACAATTCCACAAGACTGTGCCCTTCAGAAGGTCAGAAACTGAGGGCTCAGTTCAATTTGTTTGGGACTCAAACATCAATTAAGGATTGAAAGCACTTTCACTTTTAGCACTTTTAACGATATGACACGTGGTATATTTGAAGCAGGATATTTAATTAGCAGCTCAAAATAGTCAGAAAATAAAAACTTGGCCCAGGCTACTTCAGAGTTTAACGGAAAATAATCTGTGCTGGTTATGCTTGTACTAGAGATGCACTGATATAGAAAATGTCAGGTCTGATATGACAATTGATAATTAAGTGATTGTAGCCAGTTCCAATTATGACAAAAATGTAAACAATTTCAATGTAGATATGTGGTTCCATGTAAAATTCACACTATGATACAGCCATCAGTGACCATTACAGGGAGACTCAGACAGGCCAGCAGAGGAGGCTGAGTGGGTCTAGAATAGCAAAAATTCAACATTGTCCAAATTAAAAATAGGGCAGAATTATCAGCTGGAATGATTAGTCATAACTTCAATATGGGGCTTAAAAATGTAGTTATTGCATTTATATCAAATCATATATCAGCTACTGATATATTGTGCATCCTTAGTAAAGTTTGTAATAAAATTTCTAATTCTAAACCTTAAAGAAATGTTCATTTTTAAATCTTATCTCTGAAGCAGTATCAGAAGAATGATCTCATGGTGGTGAGATCATCATTAAACACGTTGTGATGTGTCCTGAGGTGCAGAATGTGGTGGCCACACCTGCTGTGTCATGCCCCAGGTGTGCTATTGTACTGAAGAAAGGTAGGTTCAGGTGTGCTGTTACAGGAACAGCAGCATTGGAGACTATGCTAATGTTTGCAATAGCATGAAAAGCAACGTCAGAGGCTACGCTTGTGAGTCTACAAAAAGACTACTGATTCAAATGTTTCAAGTGGTTGCAAAGGAAAAAAAAAACGATACATAAACAATTAAAGTCTTTAAAGGGAAGAGAACAAGCAGATTTCTTCACATAAGCACTACTTACGTAGATGGAATTTGTTTTACATGGGGAGGTGGGGTAATATAATTATACCATTGTTAACCAACACTAAAACTCAATAGTCATCTAAATTGTTCAGTTTTTTTGTGAACCAACGTCACTAAAATGTATCTTAACACTAGTCATCATCACTAAAACTGATTTTAGATTAGCAATTGATTGTCTAAGATGGCAAACAAATACAGCATTCAGCTTTACAAGTTTTCATTCAGTTTTAAAGCTCACAGTAAGTCATACTGCGTCCTAACCCACAGCCGCTAGTCTGAGAGACCTTCATTAAAATCTAGAAATGGTTTGAGTGAAGTCATTTCAGTGACTACTGAGTTTTAGCAATGTTAACCTCACAGATGCAGTTCTATAAGGAAGGCAAACATGTCTTGGTTGATGCTCTAAGTGGAAAATTGTGCAGATTTTTTAATCTGTTCATCAAGTAAAAAAGATGTTGACGTACCAAGTTTTATTCATTTGCAACCACTTGGCCCATTTCATTCATTCTCAACACTGTATCTGTCTGAATGTGAAAGGTAGCATTACGTTAAGCTTTTTTTCTTCAAGTTGTAATTACATGTTTCATCTGTTGTGAAAGAAGTACCAAGACATGTTTTAAATGCCCATCCATGTACTCCCTACTCAGATGTGTAAAATTACAAAGGCCAAAATATCAAACTTAACTTGATTAGTTTCACTTACAATCTAGTGCATGTTAGTGTTCCCAAAGAGACCACAAACATCCGTTTATCTCTCATTAACAACTGTGAGATAATATTAATGAGAGATAAATTGGTTTCAGTGATTGTGGTAGACCCAACAGCAGTGAGGCAAGTAATGCTTTCAAATCAGTCATAATTACAAGAGAAAAAGGCCTATTTTTCTGCAACAAGAGGACGTGTTAGCATTCATCACAAAGAGTAATTATTCATCACATAGGTTAATTAGCTTATTTAGAGAGAATCACTGAAAAGATGAGTGGATTAACTTTAATAGAACATTTTAGATGTCATTTGCAGTAAGCTGTGAGGCATTAATAACACTCAGTGTAAGAGCTGCAGAGAAATCAATCACTCCATGACTAAAGGCCACCAGAGGAACTCCATGTTAAATAAAAAAACAAGCAGTACTTTTGAGACTTAAGCCTTTTAAGTCGATCTGATGTCATAAATAGCCTTTTTGATGCATTCATTATTATTATTTTTTGCATTGGACACAAGCTTACAGATGTATTGACAATTGTGGTAATAGGACCCAGACGTCACCTTGTCTACAACACAAACATAGCCATTTTATTCACTATGCAAAACCACCAGTGAACCTACATGTGTACTCATATGTGACCTTTTATAAGCAATTATGATAATGTTGATAAATAGTGATGAATCTGAGAAAGTACGTTTTCTTTGGGGACTATTTTGCCTTACACATATGAATGGATTTTAGAAATATGTTTAGGTTCAAACTATCACCAATGACATCATAAAACAATGTCTCAGACATCAAATGTTGTCATAATTATTTAATGTACTGTGAACTTTATGTGGGGTAGATTTGACAGGCTTCAGATTTCTGGTTCATTTGAACTCTTTAATGGAATGTTTCTCACAAAACCTCTCTGTGACTTTAATGACAGCTTAAACATTTATTTTTTCAGAAATTTGGACAAACCTGTGGAATTTTAAGCATGATTCACCATATCATACCACTTAAAAGACAAAATCCTAAAAAAAACCTCAGCTTTAAAATTTGTCATTTTAACTTTTTAACTAATTTTAATTTTTAATATTAACGTACTCAAATTAATACATCTGTGAACACATTCATCCTGAATTTTTTTAACCAAAAATATTATATCTTTATTTTTTTAACCAACCAATGTCAACTTTTAACAATGTATGTGAGTGTATATATTAAAACCAGTCTTAATTCAGTTTTACATGACCAATTTCTCTTTATTACTTTTTTATGACTGATATATGCAAATGATCTGTGTTCTAATTGGCTGCTATGCATCTGAACAGGCCAATATAATTGAATCCATTACTTTTTGTGCGCCATCAATTCAATTTCATTTTTGTCACTTATATACGAGTGAATGGTGTTTTAAAACTACTATTTACACACGACTCATATGTTCACTGTAGTCTTGCGAACATAGACCCTGTATGAAGGCACATTATTTTTTGCTTATTTGACTTATCAATTATTGTAGATGCCCACACAACCCCAAAGCTCCCTCTCTATAAGGATGATGAATCAACTGAGTCATTTGATTCACTGAAATGGACAGTTTAAAGGAATCGATTCACAAATTGAATCAAACTTAGTCAAATGGCAAATTTGTTTGATTAATTTAATTGAACTTCCCTGTCTGAGTAACTAGTAAAGTGTTTCTTAAACTGAAAATATCTGTTTTAAACCACTATTTACACAGAAAGCCCAACAGTCAGAATGAATGTCATAATCTGTGGATATGTAAAGCTTCACTATAATCATTCTCAGAGAATGTAACACAAATATACCTCAGATTACCCTCATCACTCAGTATAACTCTCCTCCGAGAAGTTTAAACATAAGTTTACCTCAGATGTACCTCCCTCTACTGCCTGCTGGTGTTACCCTGATGTCCTGGCTAAATTTCCCATTCCTAATCGTGTCCCCTCACTTATATATAGCTGTATTGTGGTGGTCACAGATTCATCCTCCCAGTGGATACCAAAGTGCTCCGAGTGTTAGAAAAACACTATAAAAATATAACTGTAGGCAAGTAAGTAAACTGATTACAAATTAATGCACTATTACTGCATCTCCAAAAATTAGATCGTGAAAATAGAATAATGTCCATTTGTATCCATGATTTACTGTCAAGTTATATTTATATTTACACATAAAGATACATATTTCAGGCCTTTTTTGTTTTAATGTTGATACAGTATGAATAGTAATTTATTTGAAATACAGTGGAATCTCGGTTAACGTTTGCCCTAGTTATCATACATAATTGGTTATTGTGGACTTTTTCATGGAAATTTTGTCCCAGTTATTGTTCTTTCACCTGGTTGTCGTCGGCGCGTCCACATGACTCGCTGAAAATTTTGCAAAAACAAAGCATCCACCCACATGTTTGTCATTCATTCTAGCTTTGTTTTTCATTCATAACGGTCAAAACAAACTACAACACATCACACTAAAGCAATGTGTTACGCTCTGCTATGGTGTGTGTGTCTGGATATGTCTCTCTCTCTTGCTCTCTCTTCCTCCCAGTCTTGCATGCAGGTCTACCGGATGCAACAGCTTCCTGGTTTCTACCTCACATGCTGACTCCACCCATCTGGATTGCTGTCTCCGCCCACCCTGATTGAGAGGCCTATATAAGCTCACTCTCTGCCTGTTTCTGGAGCCCTTTGCTCGACCATTTTTGTGATTTGTGACTGTTTAATTTGCTTGTGCCTTTTGCCTTGATTGTGCCTGTGCTTGCTTGTGTTTGTGTATTATTTTGTTAGTTTACGTCCAGTCTGTGTATTTTCTATATAACACCAGGTGTAGGGTTTGGTTGCCATTTTCTTTGTCACTGTGTTTATCCCCTGTTTTGTTTAGTTAGGAAGGTAGGTTAGTTTCATGTCTTTTCTTTACTTTTGTTTGAGGAGGTAAGTTAGTTTGGGTGTATTTAAGTTAGTGTGGGTTGTTTGTTTGTTGTTTTGGCCTGGACCAAACCTGAAGTTTACACGGTGTTGTACTATTGTTGTGTTCCCCAAAATACACAATTTTCCAAATATAATCATTCTTTACATACAATTTCTGTCACAATCCTTTTCTTTGCATCCATCGTATCATTTTACAGTTGTTACGACTCAAACCCCTAGACCGGGTCGTAACACAATGGCACGCAGTGCTACCATCTGAAAACGTGTGTGAAAACAAACAGCGACCGAGAATGGTTGTACAAAACAAAGACTGCCAGGTGGACCACACAGCACACTCTAAAACAGATCGTAAAGCTGTAATAGTGATGTTAAGTGTTCATTTATCCATTTCATTAGTCTCTGGTATTTATTTCTCATTGTGTTCTGTATGTAAAACACTAATTATTCTATATAAAATACAGTTTTTGTTAATATTTTGGAGTGTATGGAACAGATTAATTGATTTACATTATTTCATATTGGAATATTGCTTCAGTTATCGCTCATGTCGGTTATCATCAGGCACTTCAGAATAGATTAATGATGTAAACTGAGGTTCCACTGTACTGCAATAATTTGAGATTCAGGATTTCTCATTTTCATGAGTGGTGGAACAAATTCACGTTTGTAAAGAAAGGACTTGACATTTCTGAGTGTCATGTAAAACACTCTTGGATTTTACTTGGATTTCCAAAAATTGCTCAGCGTGAGGCTGTGAAGCCACATGTAAACCTCCTAACATCTTTTTCCTGCTGAAAAAGTAAAGCAATACAAATCTGTCTGTAGATTCAGTGCCTGAGAAGAGAAACAGCTACAGACACAAGTTCAATGGTGAGATTAATGGAGGGTTTAGTAACCACAAGGCTGGGTAAAAAGGATGGGTAAAGGCTGCCAACCAACCCAGCCCAACAGAGTTTATGGAAAACAATCAAGTCATCTATTATTATTCAAGTAAAATAAAAAATAGTTTAGTTAAAACAAAAAGGTTGAAATGTGTCACTTTACGTGTACTGAATATAAAATGGGCTCACTTTTCAACACAAATGAAAAACTTTACACAATATTCTCATTTTGATGTGGTACAGTGCAAAGTGAATACAGCACTGTTTCTCTCCACTGAAGTGAAAATGAATCACTCCAATAATTGATTCAAATACATCAAAAGAATCGGTTGGCATACTGATTCGATCTCCCCATCACTCTGGTGTCCGTTCACTGTAAGCTCGGTAGAGCTGTAAAGCGGGCGGGGGAGCAGGACTCTCTCATCCAGCTTTGGGGGACAAGAGAGAGGACGACAAGTGTGGAAATGGATCCGACAAAGCCGGGCTTAACAAACCTCAACCGGACGCTGCCGTAACAGACCGATTATTTCTGCATTGAGGGCGGATTGGATGTTAAAACGCTCCGGGTGGAAATCTGGTCGCCGCGCTGTTTAAAACTCAAGTTAAACTTTTGTGAGAAGAGTTTGTTATTTCTTTTAAAACAAGCAAACAAACAAAAAAACAACAAACTGCAGCAGAGGCAGACTCTCGCTTTTCTATGGACGCAGTGAATCGGAGCAAATGTCTATTGTAATGTTAAAATGAAGAGGGAAAAGGGGGCTAACAGAGGACAGAGTGTTTGAAATGAAGACTGACCCGGTTTGTTCATTTTTTCACGTTGAGATTTCAGTTAAAATGAAGCAAATGTGCAGCTATGCACCTCAACCGGCGGATGAGCTCGAGACGGACGGTTACTGTTATTAGCATGTTAGCATGTTTGGCTTGTTTAAAAGTGAAAAACTAAATCAAAAGTCGCAGAAAAGGACACCCAGTGCACCAGGACGTCCATCCTGACCAGCAGGCTGGGAATTAGTCAGCGAGTCTGTGCTGTTTCTCTGTGAGGAGTTTGTGCGGCTAGCATGGCTAAGCTCCCCTCGGAGACTCACTCAAAGTTGGAGTTGGTGGAGGCTCTGCTGCAGGGCGGAGCGCCGTGGGGCTTCACCCTCAAAGGTGGTGTTGAGCACGGAGAGCCTTTAATCATCTCTAAGGTAAGAGGTCGGGGTCGCTTTTTAAACACATTTCTTTCTGTGTTTGTTGTCCGCACTCAGTCTCCCGTCTCACCGGATATGAAGAGATGTCATGATATCAGAATGTTTAACCTCGATACCTGATATCGTATCGCGATACTTCACACCAAGTCCATACTCTGGCTTTACATTACAAACACCATTGTACTGTCCCGTGATGACGAGTTAATTTTATTAGTTTTATCTAGATTTTGAATGATTTATTCCATTATAATAACATAAACCTTTTGTTTTTTTAAAATAATGGAATAGATTTTTTGGTTGAATTTAGATATAAAATAATTTATTTCACTATAACGACACAACATTGTTTTCCCAAGATAATGGATAAAAAAAGTTTTATCTAGATATTGAATTATTTAATTATAATATGCAATATAAACAGGTTGATAAAACAGTTTTTTGTGACTGAAATAAACCATTTGAGATCTCAGTAACACAAATAAAATGCACATTTTCACAGTAATATAGAGAAAAAAGAAAAAGCCTTTGTTTTTGTCAAGATTATTTTGCTTTTGTAATGCTTTTGAAGCAAAAATTGTAATTGAAAATAAATGTTGTGGTACAATGGCATTTGTGCAGTAATTAGTTTTACCATAATAATACAACTAGAAACAGAAATAAGTAAAAACTACAGAAGAAATTAGCCAGAAATCCTCAATTCTAGAAGTTTCTCAATGCTTAAGTAGAGTGTTGAGCTGATGAATTTGCACTTCTACTCAAGTTTGAAGGTATTTTACTGGCAGAGTTACAGTGCTAGTTGACTAATAATCCTCACTGCCCATTTCCATGTACAGTAATGTCACGTTTCTGCATGAATTCATGTGTGTCACGCACTCCTTACCAACACAGAAGGCCACGAGGAGTCAGATCCTAATTGAGGAGTACAAGGTCAGATTCTTGGTGTGGTGGTCAGGCTAGCGTGAGTAACATACTTTGTCCGTTCACATTCATAAAAACTCCCTCCATGTTACAATCACAAACCATCTGCAGGTCTCTGTGGAGCTGGAGTGTTAGTAGGAAAGACAGCAGGAACCATTCCCACAGGAAAGAAAAATGATGAGATGTAGTTGGACAATGAAGACATGTTTAGAGTCCAAACGAGCTGCAGAACTGATATCGCTAACAAACACTAGAACTTAATAGTCACCAAAATAGCCCAGTTTCTGTCGAAATACATGAGCAAAACTTACCTGAACAAACCTCAACCTAAAAGTAAGGTCTCACAGGCTAGTTAGAGTTGGCTAGTGAGAGCAGGGAGACACAAATGAGACACTCAACAGTGAGAGCATGGAGACACAAATGAGACACTAAACAGTGAGAGCAGGGAGACACAAACGAGACACTCAACAGTGAGTGCAGGGAGACACAAACGAGACACTCAACAGTGAGTGCAGGGAGACACAAACGAGACTCTCAACAGTGAGTGCAGGGAGACACAAACGAGACGCTCAACAGTGAGTGCAGGGAGACACAAACGAGACGCTCAACAGTGAGAGCAGGGAGACACAAACGAGACGCTCAACAGTGAGAGCAGGGAGACACAAACGAGACGCTCAACAGTGAGAGCAGGGAGACACAAACGAGACGCTCAACAGTGAGTGCAGGGAGACACAAACGAGACGCTCAACAGTGAGTGCAGGGAGACACAAACGAGACGCTCAACAGTGAGTGCAGGGAGACACAAACGAGACACTCAACAGTGAGAGCAGGGAGACACAAACGAGACACTCAACAGTGAGAGCAGGGAGACGCTCAACAGTGAGAGCAGGGAGATACAAATGAGACATTCAACAGTAAGATGAAGGAGACACAAATGAGACTTTAGCTTCAGTCTTAGATTTGCTGCTCAGATATTTCTCGTGAGAAAAAGACCTCAGTAATCTCTCATCTCTTCAGGAGTTGCATATAGAACCTAAAAAGTTACCGTAAAAACCTTAAAAGGTTCTAGTTGAAGAAAAAAGTTAATTTTAAGTAGAACTTATGAGGCTAAAACAAAGTTATGTGAAGATTCTCCAAGGAACGAAAATGGTTGGATGATACTAAATACATTTTAAATGTTATTAGAAAGTTGCTAGAAAATGTATTGGAACCAAAATTATGACCCTTTTGCATTTGGATCTTGCGGTTTTACACTTGCTATGCATTGGATCTGAATTATTTTGGAAGAGCTCTTGAGCACTTGTGTGCTGCATAAAGTCTAGAACTTCAGTGGTAGGTTCTGATCTGGCTTTAACTCTATTGGGGTAAAGAGAAGGAGAGAAGAAAGTCTCTTTTGAGACTGAGGGGATTGTGACATATGAGATGAGTCTGTAAAAAGTTTTATAAGCGCTTGAGATCTCTGTGGGTGGTGGAGCATGGAGGAGCTCCACACAGACACATTTTCTCAGTTAAAGCTCTTCAGGGCTCCTCTGAACATTGTGTGTCTGCTAATCTCCGGTCTCGTGATTAGTTTGGTTGCACTGTACGCATACTTGATTCATTCCGATTGTCCTGGAATTTAGGGCTGATTCACACAGGACGGAGACAAAGAGACGAGCAGGAATGAAAACATCACTGAGAAGGGAGGAGGAGGAGGAGAGGGATAAAAACAGCCTGGATTCAAGCAAGCTGTGCTCTTTTGACTCCTTTCCTCTTTCTTTCTCGCCTCTTATTAGGAATTTGAAGCAGGTATAGTGACACGATAACCAGAAGAAAAACTGGGACCTATGCTTCATGGCGCTGTAGCCCACTTGATTAAATAACCAAAGTGTATGATGCACCATGTCTGTACAAACAGTAAAAACTGCTTCTGCGATTTATTTCTCATTTAATATATAAATCACTGCTTCTCATTTCTTTTCTTTCTTTCTTTCTTTCTTTCTTTCTTTCTAATTTTTGCCAATTTTCTCCCCTTCCCAATGTGGTAGTAGCCAATTAACCCATCTCATTCACTAGGAGGCTCTCCGCATCACTTGCACTGTCTCTGACTCTAGTAGCACTTTTCCACCAACACGGAACCGGCACCGTTCTGGTTCATGAACCTAATTTTGAACCGTTCGGCGCATTTCCACCAACAAAAATACCGCCCCGAACCAGGAACGTTCGTTCGCAGTGGGAACCAAAAAATACTTGGTTTTTCAGTGCGAACCAAACGCGTCTGCGCACTCAACGCAAGGAGATGGCGACTCGTAGCGTACACTGGTCCATTGAAGAAACTCAGTTTTTGTTATCTATTTATTGTTCTCCGGAGTTTCAGGAGAAACTTGAGGGGAGTATTAGAAAGGAGAAACTCTACAGCGAGCTGGTGGAGGATTTAGCTCAGGCAGGTTTTGTTCGTTAGAGAGCAAGTGATAAATAAGCTAAAGAAGCTAAAAAAGGACTACAGAGATTCTCAAAAGGAGCTATCGCACAGTGGAGCTGGACGAGGGAAGATAAGATTTGACTTGTGAAGTGAAACAAACATTTGTACCAAGAGCACAAATGCTCGCAAGTAGTCAATGTGCTCCGCCATCTTTGCTTATATTTCCGCTTTGTTGATGACGTACACCGTGACGTATCCTCGGTTCAACTAAAACTAGTCGAAATGCGGGCTGGTTCACTAAAAAGCACCGAGGTGTGCTATAGGAAAAGTGCTATAGGAGGGTGAAGACATGCACACGCCTCCTCCGCTGCATGTGATGCAGCCACCACCTCTTTTTGAACTACCGCATATACATCGTCACTGGGGAGCTAATGCGCTCAGAGAAAAGCGCAGGGTTCCCAACTCCAAATGGACCAATCAGTAGACGCCTGAGCCAGCGGACATTGCAATGTGAGAGTGATGGGGAGAGAGAGAGAGCGCCATCTACCCACCCAGAGATAGCACTGCCAATTTTTGCTCTCTTGGGCCCCGGCTGTTGATGGCAAACAGCATGACCGGGATTCAAACTCGTGATCCTCTGGACATAGTGTCAGCGTCCCCTTGCTTCTCATACTTTTTAACTGACATTTTCTTAGTCTACAAAGATATTCACCACAATAGCTGCTCAGTCTACATTAACTTTTGGGGACAGCTATGGCCTGATGGTTGGGGTCTAGTTACCAGAAGGTCACCAGTTCAATCCCCAGGTGGGTTTACCCTTGAGTAAGGCTCCCAACCCTTAACTGCTCCCTGGGTGCTGTGTGCTCACTGCTCCCCTGGTGTGTTCACTAGTGTGTGTGTGTGTACATGCAGAGGTCAAATTCCACATTGATCAACGATTGCGCACTTTCTATTGTTTTAAAACAGTTCTTTAACAGCCTCTGCTCTTCTGAGAAGGCTTTACACTACATGATGGACCGTGCCAGGATTTGATTGTGTTCAGCCACGAGAAGATTAGTGAGGTCAGCTGCTGAACCTGGGTGAACCTCCATCACTCCAGAGAACAGTGTCCCACAACTGCAGGCATTATAAAATAGTTTTTGTGTTCTGGGGTTTTTGGGATACTGTATTGAACTCAGTACATCATTTATTTACTTAAAACCTGTAAAACCTCTTATATACAGTCCTTTTTTCTTACAGCTCAGTGTGGGTTTTGTTTTTAGTTCTGATGAATCAGTCTGGATCAATCATTGACTTTGTCTAAATACTGCTACCTTGTGAATGATGTGAATATAATTGTAGTTGTATGTGATGTAATTGTTTGTGTAGGTCATTTTTAGGCCAAGTCACAAATACAGTTCAGATAGGGCCTCGACGGGATGGTCATAGTCGTGAATCAGTGACTAACGAATGTTATTTCCTTCTTCTCACACATTAGATGTTACTGATAACAAAATCAGGCTGTAATTTTATGTGAATAATTTTTGACTTGTAGCTCATTGAAGTGGAGAAATTGTAAGAGAGGCTCTATGTGCAGAAGTGTATTGTGGTCTCTTACAGTATTAACCTTATGGAACTGAACATCTTTCTGCTGATCCTTTCAGAGTTTTAAAACTTCCTTTCGAGATGTGCATTTAAAGTGCATTTAAATTTACACTGGAGTGAAACGGATGAGTGCGTAGAATCTAGAGGTGGGTAATCCAGGTCCAGAAAGTAAAAATCCACCCCAGGATTTTGTTTCAACTGCCTTATTGGTTCTACTGCAGATATGCTGCAGCAGAGACACATGAAGTTGGAGCAAAATCCTGGGAAGGATTTTTACTTTCTGGACCTGGATTACCCACCTTGAATTTGAGCTTTCACTGAGCTACCACAGTGTTTTCCATTACTGTATAAAAGATTAACCGTGCTGTCATCATTACATGGCACAGTGACTTGGTGGTTAGCATGTTTGCCTCTCACCACTGCAGTCTTGGGTTCAAGTCTCCATGTGGGTGGAGTTTCCATGTTCTCCCCGTGTCTGCGTGGGTTTCCTCTGGGGACTGTGGTTTCCTCTCACAGTCCAAAAACATGGTGATGGGTTAAATGACCCTGGTGTGTGTAAGTGAATGTGTATGTCTGTTTGTGTGTATCTGTGTATGCCCAGGTATGAGTTGGTACTCTGTCCTAGGTGATCCCCTAGTGCTTTATGCAGTCCTCCAAGTGGACAGTCGTTTCCAGTTGAGAGTACACTGTGTGCAATTGGTTGCTGCTTTTCACTGGTGTGTAGGGCTGCCACAAACGATTATTTTTATAGTTGACTAATCACCGATTATTTTTGCGATTAGTCGACTAATCGGATCATACATTAATTGAATGTAAAACATACATGTTATTGCACTAGAATGCAGCTGTTATCATATAACCGTCATTAGATTTCACCTATATGCTAACTAAAAATAAAAACAATTAAGATCATAGTTCATTAAACCTTTAGTGAATCACTAATGTTAACTTTTACAGCTATAAATATGAGTAAGCAGCAAGTTAACTCTCTGTTTACGCTCTGTTTAGCAGCTAACTAGCAATTTAGCTTACCGAGATAACGGTCCCTCTTCATCATTGTCACAATCAGGCACATCAGCTTCCTTTTCAGGTGCTCGTGCATCACAGTTGTGCTGCCGTGAAAGGCACGTTTTGCCTTGCAGATATTGCATTGCACACGTTTCTCTTACATCTTCTTAAAATGATCTTGGCCCACTCTTTTGAGCTCCGTCGCCGGGTACTCTTTTGAGCCTGTCTGTATATAACGTCCTGTGACGTCATCCACGGGCTACCCCGGTTATCACTACTGCGCATGCGCGTCAAGGACAGAAAGGAAGACGCAGCAGTAAAAGGTGAGTACGCAGCAGTTTGGAGAGAAAACGAAAGTAAAAACAAAAACGACGCATTGACTATTAAATTAGTTGTCGACAATTTTAATAGTCGACATAATCGTGACTAGTCGACTAATCGTGGCAGCCCTACTGGTGTGTGGTTGAGTTTCAAGTGTGTAAATGGATTGTTGTATTAGAAAGGTGTTATGTAAGTGCAACATTTATTCATTCACAATCAGAGGAACCACAAAACAGTAGTGATTGTGTTTGTTCCACAGTATTTATACATGGTCATATCAGAATATTATGACTTTAAACATGCATCTGCTTGGTCCAAACGTCACGGTGCTCATTCACTGATTATCCCTGACGTGTTCCTCATTGTGCCAGTTCATTGTAGAATTTAATTGCTCTGTACAACTCTCCAGTGTTGTCATTTCCCTCTGGCATCAATGCCCATGGGGCACCACTGTTAGGCTGTTTGGAGACACTCAATGTACAAGAAGTCCAGTACCCTAAGGCGGCTCTAGAATATCTCACAAAGTTTGTGGTCTCTGAGATGCTACCACCCTTCACCTACACTCTTCTACAACTGACTAGTGTGCTCCCTTATTTATAAGTGTGGCATCTGTAACATCCCAAGCCAAGCTCATTCTAAATCTGAGGTGGTCATTCTATGCTGGTATAGCTGTTGTATAATCAGATCAAAAGCAGAAATATGCATGGAATGTAAAGGGTTAAAGCATGTTATGTTAGACTCTGTTGCATGAAACAACATTTAGCTATGAGATTGTACTACCTGAAATAAAATGGTCAGCACTAGCGATCGACTGTTATGAACTAGGGGGAGCTTTAACATTGTTCTACTTCAGCTACACAGATTAGGCTGCCTGTAGATGTGCCTGTAAATGTTTAATTTCTTTGTTTATCAGCCTTGTAAGTGTAGGCCGGTTGCTTAAAAATAATTGACAGATTCAAACTATGGCGCTGGCACTTTGGCCCAAGGATCTCTGGGTTAAATCCCAGTCATGCTGCTTCGCACCAGCTGCCGGAGCCCTGAGAGAGCAAAATAGGTTGTGCTTTCTCCAGGTGAGTAGATGGCGCTCTCTCCCCATCACTCCCACTGTGATGCTGGCCAGCTCAGGTGTCTGTTAGCTGATGCATCAGAGCTCGGGATGCTGTGCTTTCCTCAGAGCACATTGTCTGCACAGATACGATGCATCAGTGGCAGAGAAAAGAAATGGTGGATGACTTCACACACAACAGAGGAATTATTTACTTGTCCTCACCCCTCATAGTATTGGGAGCATTGCT
Source organism: Crenuchus spilurus (assembly GCA_036984385.1). Taxonomy (NCBI): domain Eukaryota; kingdom Metazoa; phylum Chordata; class Actinopteri; order Characiformes; family Crenuchidae; genus Crenuchus; species Crenuchus spilurus. Next base: position 67,827 of record BRDA01000070.1, on the reverse strand, counting down.
AGTGATTGAGGGAGTCCTAGAGAATGGGTGGGTTAATTGGGGAGGATATTGAGTAAAAAAGACAGATGCAGGTTGTCTAAAAATGAGAACAGTTAAAGGTTTGAATCACTAGTTAGCACATGCTTTACCATACTGGACATCAGTGGTGGATGCTGGTCTCTCAAGGAGGGGAAGCTCAATTTCGGGCTACATCATAAAATGTGTCGGTTTATTTATACGTAAATTCTACCCTCCA
>BRDA01000070.1:50732-61769 GCA_036984385.1 Crenuchus spilurus | reverse complement strand
AACTTCTCTCCTTTTTATCTGGTTTCAGGTGAGATTTTTAAATTGCCCACACCTGTTACTTATCACAGGTGAGTTTGAATGAGCATCACATGCTTCAAACAAAGTTGTTTACCCTCAATTTGGAATAGGTGCCAATAATTTTGTCCAGCCCATTTTAGGAGTTTTGTGTGAAATTGTCAAATTTGCCTTTTTTTCCTCTGTTTTTTTATGTTGTTTCAATACACACAAAGGAAATAAACATGTGTATAACAAAACGTGTAATTGCAATAATTTTCTGGGAGAAATGCTTCATTTTCTGGAAAAAAATTAAGGGTGCCAACACTTTCGGCCATGACTGTATATTATTATATTTAAAAATATATTTATTCTCCTTATTTTCAGATGTTGTATGAACATGGAAAGCAAATAATGAATCCATATTTTGCAAGATATATACAGTGCCCTCCATAATTATTGGCACCCTTAGTTAAAATGTGTTAAAATAAATACATTTTTTTATTGCAGAAGAATAATCTCACTCTGAAAAAGTTAGTAAAAAGCAACCTTCAACTCAAGTGAAAAAAAAGAAAGAAAAAGTCCTGACTAAGAAATAATTATTTCCCATAAAATGACCTGTTCCACAATTATTGGCACCCTTAACAATTTCATGGAAATAAATGTATTTGAACCATTTTTGTCATTTCTACTGTAGTTTATAAAGTGGATCAAAGTATCTAACCTTTAATTAGTAATTAATAATTTCCTGTTTCCCTGGGATATAAATATGGCATCACACAAAGGACTATTTCTTTTACTCACTCTTAAACCTGGGAAAGACAAGAGAACACACTATTCAGTTAAGGCAGATGTGTGTTGACCTTCATAAATCAGGCAATGGCTACAAGAAAATAGCCACTCACCTGCAGATGCCCTTATCAAAACATCAAAACATCTGGAACTGTGACAAACAAGCCTGGAAGGGGACGCAAGTGTATCTTGCCACCATGCACAGTGAGAAGGATGGTAAGAGAAGTAAAACATTCTCCAAAGCTCACTGTAAGAGAATTGAATCAAATGGTAGCATCTTGGGGTTATGAGGACATTTTGAATCAGAATCTGGTGGCCTCTAACCAAAAGCTGTAGATGGGTCATCACTGGGTCTTTCAGCAAGATAATGACCTTAAACATGTGGCCAAATCTACTCAAAAATGGTTCACAAGGCACAAAATCAAGCTCCTATGGCCATCTCAGTCCCCAGACCTCAACCCAATAGAAAACCTGTGGGGTGAGCTGAAGAGGAGAGTGCATAGGAGACCCAGGACTCTGGACAATTTAGAGAGGTTGTGCAAAGAGGAATGGTCAAAGATGCCTCTTTCTGTATTCTCCCATCTTGAGAAGAGTTATAGGAGAAGATTAAGTGCTGTCTTGTTGGCAAAAGGAGGTTGTACAAAGTACTAAAACCAGGGGTGCCAATAATTGTGGCATACATGATTTCATTCAAAAGATTTATTTCTTAATGTGTGATTTTTTTCCCCCCCACCAAATAAAGGCAACTGAATTAAAGCTTAGATTTTTCTCTTTTTTTGCATCGTTGTCCGATATTATTTTTCTTAAAAAAGAATTTATTAGAAGCCAAAGAACACTTCTTAACCAGGGGTGCCAATAATTATGGAGAGTGCTGTATAAGATATGTATGTAATATATAATCTCCTTGTTGTCATTCGTCGGATCTGTGTCATGTCCACACCCCCAATCTCGTTGTGTCATGTCAAGTTGATCTCTCGTATCTCTCGAAGATTAAGCCTGCTCATGTCTCTTGTCCTTCGTCTGTCATTCTGAGGTGCATTACTCTGTGTATCTCCATGTAGATGTCTTCATGTCAAGAGTTGGTGTTCATAGTTAGTGTCACAGTGTTTGTTTTTGGTTTTGTTCACAGCCAGAGTCAGTTTTGTTTTTGCTAATAAAGTTTGTTCGTTTTGTATCCCACTGCTTCCTACTCCTCATGCTGCACCCACTCTTATTTATTTATTTATATATAAGCATATATAAATATATAGCATATACTTTTTTGAAGCAAACCTCTGGTTATGATGCTGAGCACATGGACTCAACTTCTTTGCTTTACCCTGGCAAGACCGGTTCCCAGTGGAACCTGTCCTGGGAAACTGCTGTATGACCTTGGCCACCATGCTGTAGCTCAGGTTCAGGGTGTTAGCAATCTTCTCATAGCCTGGACCATCTTTGTGGAGAGCAAAAAAATCAGTTCTCACTCTCAGAGGGTTCTTTACCATGAGGTGAAATGTAATGGCTGTATTATGTGTCAAGCTTTACTGCTTAAAAATGAAATTGGTGTCATTCCTTTAGTGTAGTCCCATGAAAAGATTAAATCAAATATTGACAAACATGTGAGGGGTGTACTCACTTTTGTGAGGTACTTTGTGTGTGTGTGTGTGTCTGTGTGTATGCTTTGCATTGCATATATCCTGGTATTGTTCAGTTGGAATTTCAGCCTTAGGGAAGTTGGTCAACTTCACATTTTCCCCACTGAGCTTCTAAAAACTCCTTATCAACAATTAATATTAACCCCCCCCCCCCTCTGCATTCCAGCAGCAGGTCGAGCTGGTTTAGCTTTTTAAAGACTCTCTTTGCCGCATACATGTGAAGGGGGTGTGTGTGCGCACAGTATGTAAGTGTTTTTAAAGAGACGTTTTCTCAAGTGTCTCAGCACACATCACTATTTCCTCTTTTATTTTGTGTATTTAGTGTCTGTTAGTACAGATCAAGGCACAGCTGAAGACCTTTTGTTTTGTGCTAAATCATTACAAAAGTATTTGAGCAACAATAATCATATTTATATACAAATATATAACCTGTACATCTCACTTACATGCCAGCACCAACCATGAACTTACCTCATAGGTGGGTTATCAGACTGAGGCTCTAAAGCTGACCCCACTGTGTGGAGGCTGCACTTTAGCCTGGTGTTAGAAAGAGTGGAGGTCTGTGAGACTTCTGGGATGTTTTTTCTTGCTATATTAGTCAAATGTCAATGCACCATCCAAACTACTCCAAAAGCCTAGCTCTCAACTGTGGTCAGCACTATGGAGCGAACAAAATGTTATTTATTTGTATTTCTTTTGATTTTATCAGAAGCAATTACTTCAGCTGAATTTGCATGCTAATTTTTATTAGTCAGTTCATGTACTAGAGAAGACTGTAGCTTGATTCTGATTGGTCAGTTTATCTAATAGAGGAGGCTGCAGGTTGATTCTGATTGGTCAGTTTATCATTATAATTTTCATTAGCTCTGGCAGTACAGGAACCGTTCTGTTCTCTAAATCTTTGTTAATTGCACTAATCGATGTTAGAATAACGTGGCCAAGATCCGATTAGGACTTTCAGTGTGAGTTTTTCATGCTTCATTGGATGGCTAAGAGCAGCAAGAATGAAGAAAGAAGCTTGTGCTTTTTTTTGTCCTTTTGTGGTCCAAGGCATTTGCCTCAGGCCTAAATTTTTACAACAGAGCCCTGATTTGAGTTTCTAATAAACACAGAATTCTGAGTGTTTGCATATTCCATGGGTGAGGCTGTGTGAGGGATCTACTGGATAAGTGTGTGTATGTGTGTGTGTGTGTGAGAGAGAGAGCGAGAGACTGGGAGGGAAGGGGGTGTTTATTTTTGGCTGAGGTGGTCCAGAACTGTGTGAACTTTAGGCTCTGAGGAGGATTATGGATTACAAGGCTAATGTGTTGGTTCTTGTGAAACAGTAGATGATACAGTACTCAATTTCTATCAGTAAGTAAATACCATTATTTAACCCATTAAAATCTAGTAAGACCCACATTATCACACAAACTAAAACAATGCAACTAAGAAAAATAAGTAACAAACAACTGGGATGCACATATGATCACTGACTGCCTCATGACAAGGGATCAGTCCAACCACATCAACCTCATCAACTACACCAACCATATCAACCTCACCAACCTCCTCAATCATATCAACCTCACCAACCTCCTCAACCAAACCAACCTCATCAACCACAGTTATCACCATAAACACACAAATCTCATCAGCCAGATGAACCATATCAGCCAAACCAACCTCATCAACCACACTAACCACCATAAACACAAATCTCATCAACCACACCAAGCTCATCAACTATACCAACCATATCAACCTCACCAACCACACCGACCATAGCAAACACTTCAACCTGATCAGCCACACTCACCACTGTAAACAGACCAACCATATCAACCTCACCAACTTCCTTGACCAAATCAACCTCATCAACCACACCAAGCTCATCAACTACACCAACCATATCAACCTCACCAACCATAGCAAACACTTCAACCTCATCAGCCACACTCACCACTGTAAATACACCAACCATATCAACCTCACCAACCTCCTCAACCAAACCAACCACATCAACTACAGTAATCACCATAATTACACCAACCTCATCAGCCAGACCAATCATATCAACCTCACGAACCTCCTCAACCAAACCAACCTCATCAAACACAGTAATCACCATAATCACACCAACCTCATCAACCAGACCAATCTTATCAACCTCACCAACTTCCTCTACCAAACCAACTGTACCAGCCACATTAACCTAATCAATCAAAGCAACCACACCGATCTCATCAAGTACACCAACCTCATTAACCTGTGTCTACTGCATACAGAAATATTAATACAGAAGTGAGGGTGAGGAGATAGAACTGAAAGAGAGAAGGGAGAGGGGAGAATAGAGAGCAAGATTAGAAATAAAAGAGAGTGAAGAAGAGAGATAAGGGAGAGAGAGAGGAATGCTAACTCAATGTAATTTGATTCCTTTTTATGACTTTCCCACGACACCTCAGGTCTAATCAGATATCAGAAGTGGCCAGGTGTGGTTAAAGTGTGTGTGTGTGTGTGCTTGTGCTTGTGTAGAAATGAAACTGAGCTGAACTTAATGAAGCTGATTTGAATCACTGAATTTGCCTGCTGCAGGTGTGTCCGTGTGTGTATATTTGAGAGTGTGTTTAGTGTTGTGTGGTCCATATGAAGAAGTGTGTTCTAGTTTTTCTTGGCAGATATTTAGTAATTATTTTAATAGGAAGTTTGGTCTGAAACTTGAGTTCAGATAGAAACTGGACCGATAAAAATCAATCAGATTTCACATTCATGTGTCCACCCCCTCCTCCCCTGTCACCTCCTCCCTCTTCACCTCCTTCCCACTAATGAAGTTGGCCAGTGGAGTCATGTTTACTTCTTTACACTGGAGTTGTGACGCTCACATATCTAAAAAGTAATGGATGGAGCAGAGATGGACTGGCTATCAAGAGGACTAAGATGTTCTAAGTAGGCCACTGAGAGAGAAGTGGCTTTAACTCTTGGATGTCTTGGGTTGTTTTGTCCATTTGGTCTTTTTATACCACATTAAAATGTTGATCATGCTAATGTTGGTTATCATCTATATTACCTGACAATTATTTTTACACTTCCGTACTGTTGTCTTTAAAAATAGGCTAATTTGGAAAATAATACACACACACACACACACACGTTGGTTGTATCTTGAATGGATGTTCTGCCAGATACAACACAGCCATATTCACAATACAGAGTGTGTGTGTGGTGAAAGGCCAGACTGGAGCCTCCTTCAGTAAATACAGCCTTAAATCACCAAACAGAAGTCGTTGAAAGGCCAGGAGAGAGCCAGCTGTGTTAAAACATGAGCTAATGTGCAGAGTGATTAGTGCTCTTGGTCTCCAGGCTTGACAGCACTGCCCATCTCCATCTAATCAACACCTGCACCTAATCAACACAGCATCTCCTCCTTTAAAATACCTCAGAACTCTGCTGCAGGTCTTCTTTAACTAGGGTGACCAGACATCCTCTTTTACCTGCACATGTCCTCTTTTTGAGACTTAAAAAACATTCAATTTCACAAACGTCCAGGATTTTGTTGTACTCAAGAAGTGTTTCGTTCACAAACTAGTCTCGCCCTCCCCCTATTCTGTTTGGTTCGCATGAGTGAGAGGTTACGCTATATTAAATGGAGACCCAGCTGAAATACAAGCTGGTTTCCCTTTAGGCTGCCACAAGCTCATCGATTGGCTCTACCGTTTCTTGCTAACGTGTGATTGGCCGTCGCTGCTGTCACTCCCTCAAATGGAGTCTTACAGTTTTGTTGTTTTGGTCAGTAGCTATATAAACATTAGAATATCATTCAAATGTTTGTGTGTTCATAACTTAATTTAACCGTTTAACATTCTTCGCAACCATTTGGTCACTATATCTTCTTAAAGGAGCTGAATTTAACACAATGTGATTGTGCCATCTCTACCAATCGGTAGCGATATGGTAGACTAAAAAACATCCTCTAGAGGTCACTAGACATGCTACATTTTCTTGTCTGCATGTAAAACAGCAATACTTCATAGCCATACCACAAGGAATAAACTAGATCAAATGCTGAAAAACTCACAGATGAGTGTGGTGTTTAAAAAGTGAACAAATTTAGCATGTTATTGCACCGTTTTGGTGTTTGTATTTGGTGTTTGTGATTTTATCATAAAGTGCCATCTCATTGCGTGTTTGAAGTGTACATTAAAAAATTTGGGGTCTTTAAAAATAAATAAATAAATAAAACATGTTTTTATACTCCCCCTCCAAAAATATTTCTTCTTTCTTGGTGAGGATGTTAAAGGGGTAAAAGTTAAATTGTCAGTTTTTAAACATAATTTACTTAAACTCCAAATTAAATATTCTAATAAAAAAAATCTAATAATAAAATATATTCTGGATTTCTGATTTTTATGAGCTGTAAGAAACTGATCAACATTAAATGTAAATAATAAATCAATAAATCAATTAATAAATGTTAAATATAAATCAAATTTACCTTTTAGGATTAAAATATGAATGACACTGTATTTTTTCACAATATTTAGAAATGCACTATTATAGTCAGATGGTTAGTATAAATAAATAAATAAATAAATCAGTTCAGCACATAAAAAGACTCCTATGCATCGCATTTGTTTTATAATACTGACTCACAGACTATGTGTTATCTCTTACTTATAATGCCTTTTTAATGACTTTCAGATTAGGTGATCTTATGGCATCTCATTTTAAGGCTCATTCAAATCAGATTTATATGGTTTTTTTTTTCTCTGTGTGTGTGTGTGTGTGTGTGTGTGTGTGTGTGTGTGTGTGTGTGTGTGTGTGTAGAAAGTGTTGTGTAGGTCTGTACTGTAGCGAATCTCGTCCTCTCTCTCCGTCCTCCTGCCAGCGACCACGTAAAGACCGATGCAGTGGAGGAGTCCAGCTACGCCTCAAGCACAGGTCAGTAACAAGTCTCAGGGTTATTGGAGTCTCAGCCTCAGACGTTCCACTCATACGCCGGCATTTTCATTGAAATGCTTATGCCATCATTCACACTGTTCAGATCACTGCACTGTTCTACTGTCATGTTATTGGGAATTCTGCACAATACACAACTGACCAGAAACAGGTCATGCATTACAAGATGTTTCACTAGGAATCTCCAAACAGTCTGGTCTCCAAAATCTTCAGAAATGACCTGAAACTACGAGGAAATGGAAAGAATGTGTCCTCGACCGGAATTCCCTTCAAGGCCAATTTATAATAGATGAGTGTCGTCCAAAAAGAAATGTCATGTACAATGTTGTGTACATCACAGTTGTGAAAGGGTGCTTTTGGGATAGAAACTCTACACTCTGCAGTGTTGGCTTGATGTCAGTGTGTGGTACATTGTATAAAGATGGATGGATATGAGGAGAGACTCTTTGAGCTGGTCAACCAAAAATTTACGTAACTAATGTCTACATAATTAATATTTATGTGAAAATATACATAATATCTTCAAAAGGGCTCGGCAGAAATGGATTAATTGGTGGGAGGACAGGAAATGGGCAGACAGCAGTGGACAGTGCTACAGAACAGATAAAAGTCAGCTAAAGTTATACTAACTTTAACATGGCCTACGTTCACATTAACAGGCTGAAGTGGCTCAAAACAGATTTTTTGCCTTAATGTGACTCAGATCTGATCTTTTCAGGGCTGTGTGGACGTGTCAAATCCCATCTTTTCAAATCAGATTTGAGTCACTTTTATATGTGGTCCTAGATTGGGTTTGTGTCTGATGCTTGAACATGCGACTTGAATGTGATCGACCAAATCAGACTTCATGTCTTTTTGTACGTGTGTATATAGTGCTGAGCCACACAGAGCTGCAAAATACAGTAAAAGTAGCCATCTCAACCTGATCATGTACAGTCCACCAGCTGTTTACTGTCCTCCTGAGCAAAACACCATCACACATCAGCTACTAGCATGCCCATTTGACCTGTTTTAATACAGTCATCTCTCAAATGCAGGCTTGCCTGGGCTGTAAATTAACCTTCACGCTGTGTCATTGGTTGTAGCTCTTGCAGGTTGTAGATATTTAAGCTGTGGTGATGGTGATCAACAAGTTTGGTGATAGTGAACATTACAGGGAGATGTTCTGTATTCCCAGATGTTCTGTATTCCCAGATTTCAAGTGTGAGGTTCCCCGCTGTGAATGTCATTTTGTATAGTTGTTTTGTCTGTTTACTGTGGTCATTATCTCAGCTGAGGGAGCTATTGTGTATGGACAGACAGAAAGCAAGACAGCTAAAAACTTTAGCACTTTAGAAGGTGCCCACATTGATCAAAATAAAACAACTTCAGTGTTGCATCAAAAAATGAGAACATGGTGAGAAAGCTGGCCATTCATTCAGCAATTTGTGGTAAAGAAGCCCCTAACAACTAACTGTATAAATGAACATACTCATCAGAAATATGTTCTATATTGTACTTTTTTTTTATTTTTAATCTATTGAAATATTCTAATAATTCAAAATTCTGAATTTCTGATGTTAATGAGCTTTAAGCCAAACTGTTCAACATTTAAACCAAAAAGGTTTGTATTATATCACTTCACATGTATATAAATATAAAAAAAATCTGAAGGAAAAAAATAATTTTTGATATTCTATCATAGCTTTGTGAATGATTAATCACTATTAGTTTTTTATATATATATATATGACGATCGTCAGCTAAAATATGGTCGTGACGGACCTTTTTATAGAGTTGTTGTTTTGGTATCTTCAGCTCCGATAAAGATTCTGCTTAAGTTTATTTTCCTCTGTGTTTGAATCTACCCAGGTACACGAGAGGTCATTCATGATGGTCAGTTGAGCTGAGCTTCTTTCTGCTGATCATATCACAAACTGCAGCTAATGCTAATGCTAGGGACTCTTTGTAACAACTAGGGATTGCCCAAAACCAAACAAAATGTTTGAATATAAAGAAAATGTTTTATAATTCTGTGTAAACAAGACTATTATATGAATATGTATGAAGATATTTGTATGTTACATTATTACTAATAGTTAATTTTTTTCAAAATGAAACAAAATCATAAAAATGGCTGAAATGAATGATGTAAGCCACATGGATGTTTTGTGTGTTTAATGTGAGTATCACTTCTGGTAATTGTGACATTGTTGCTAACACTGCAGCCACCGGAGCACAAACACAAAGCTAAGCGGCTGTATTCTGGCTTCATCATAACAAGTACAGTTTGTGGTTGTAGTTTGTTGTCTTCTTCCATTTCACCCCTAAAATGTAACTGCACTGGTGAGCCTGTGTTTTGTTAACTGGTCAGGAAAAGCAGAATTCTGAATGTCAAAAAAGGTAACAGTGTCATTAAAAACCTCAGTGTTTGGTATAAATTATTCTGTCTTTTCACTTATTCGGCCAAACACCAAAAGTGTTTTCCATTTTTTTCGGCTGAATAACTTCAATTGCCAAATATTCATCCCTAATAACAACATTTTCAATGAGGAAGAGACAGGTCACCTGTCTACTAAATAGAACTTTAATGTCATTTTTAAAGGAACGGATCAAAGTGGACGGACTCGGAGACTGCATATATAGATTGAAGCAATGTAGAGACCCAAGTCAAAGTCAGCCCGCCTCCTCATTTGAATACACTGCCTCTTTGTTTGGATGCACCACCCACTTCTAACAATTATTCTACAGTCATTGGTTGAAATGAAGAAATAAAGATATGGTCAAATGGCTTCACTTTTTAGAGACAATGCTCTGTCTATAATTTACACTATTACACAAACCATTCTAGAACCATTCTTTTAGCCCAACCTGGATCCAAACATGGTTTGGATGCTTTCGGTATGAGGATGGAGAACTGTAAATGAGATATTTGCTGAAATATTCCTTTAAGAACAGGAATAGTGACTGAAATATTGCTAGAAAACTTACATCCACCATCTCTGTTTCGTCTGTATTTCTCTCTCTCTTCATCGTTGTCAGTTTGTGTACCCGTGCTATAAATACAGCTGTGGTTCCACCAGCTCTCTCTCATCCTAATAAGGTGGAGAAGGCAAGGTCGTTTTGTGGAATTCTTCAATAACTGAATTCCTCAGCACCACGTCCATCACAGTCCAGGTCAGGGGCATTGCTATGGCAATGGGCCGAAACAGTGTCTCTGGAATGGTTGTTCCACTTTGTTTCTTTAATGTTGCTCACCCTCCATCCACCCCCCCCACACACACACTTTACCCCAATATAGTCAGTCAGCTGAGTGCCAAACAAAAAAGATCTGAGCCCTTAATTTCTATCCTGTTGAAGTTGGAATTCAAAATGATTCCTGAAGCCTAAACCTCCAAGTCCAAAAGCAAACCCCAACCCTAAACTTCGTCCTAATCCTGGTTGCTATTATAGATGATGTAGATTTAGATGTTTGAGGAGCATCAGAAGAATGTGTGTGTGAGACAGAGAGAGAGAGAACGAGAGAGAGAGAGAGAGAACGAGAGAGAGAGAGGGAGAACGAGAGAGAGAGAGAGAGAACGAGAGAGAGAGAGAGAACGAGAGAGAGAGAGAGAACGAGCGAGAGAGAGAGAGAGAGAGAACGAGCGAGAGAGAGAGAAGAGCGAGCAAGAGAGAGAGAGAGAGCAAGAGAGAGAGAGAGAGC
>BRDA01000070.1:16856-43164 GCA_036984385.1 Crenuchus spilurus | reverse complement strand
GAGCATGACAGACATAAAGACAATAACAGAAAGTACCACAGGTGTGGATAGAGTTGAGTTTGTAAGGTTGAGATATTTGGAGGTTTGGATGTTTTTGAGTCTGAGATATTTGGAGGTTTGGATGTTTTTGAGTCCGAGATATTTGGAGGTTTGGATGTTTTTGAGTGTGATATTTGGGTGGTTTTGAGTCTGAGATATTTGGAGGTTTTGATGTTTTTGAGTCTGAGATATTTGGAGGTTTGGATGTTTTTGAGTCTGAGATATTTGGGTGGTTTTGAATCAGAGATATTTGGAGGTTTGGATGTTTTTGAGTCTGAGATGTTTGGGTGGTTTTGAATCAGAGATATTTGGAGGTTTGGATGTTTTTGAGTCTGAGATATTTGGAGGTTTGGATGTTTTTGAGTCTGAGATGTTTGGGTGGTTTTGAATCAGAGATATTTGAAGGTTTGTCTGTTTTTCAGTCAGAGATATTTTGAGGTTTGGGGTTTTTTTTTAACCGGTTGTTTTTGATAGTTTGGGTATGAATGAGTATGTGTATCAGCACTGCCACATTCCTGGGGCTCAGCTTACGTTGGGAGGGTCCGTGTGTCCGAGGGGAAAATCCTGGAGTCTCCCAGGAGACGCACCACGGAACAGCACGGAAATCCGCCGCTATTGTGTCAGAGCTGAAAGAGAGGTGCTGGGACCATGTGACGGCTTTGTGAAAAGCTCCCTGTCTGAATTTTACCCTGAATCCTGTACACCAGACTGGGATGTGTGACAGGGAGGGAGCTGTGCAGGCCTCATGTTGTCACTTTGCTACAACCAATCATGTTGTCAGAGACAGGTGAAGACACCTGCTGCACTACCCCTGCAGTTTCCCCAAAGGCCAAGGGTTGAATGTCACTGATGAATTAATGCACATGAGACTAACACGCACATCTATACTTTTAACAGCCTTCTTACCCCCTTTGAAGTCGTAATAATGCCCCACGGGTGTGGATGTGCCCATGAATTCACACTGTGGTCACGTGGTGATGGATAGGTTAGGAAAGAAAGAAGGAGGAAGAAGAGAAAAGCGAGAAAGACGAAAACACAGAGTCGTCTTTGTTTGACCGTGTCTGCGCATGATATCATGTGTTAGGCGTCGCTCCCAGCTTTCAGACTAGAACAGATCAGGGCAGATTTTTGCCCAACTTTCTCACTCTCTTCTTGCTCTAAATTTATTTTTACTCATTTCTCTTCTGTCCTCTTTCATTCTTGATGTCTCATCGCCTTTCTCTGTAGTCTCAGTACTTGTTCGTCATAGGCAGGATGTTTATTTTACTGCCTTATCATGCAGGTCGTAATGACGTTTAATTGCATGTTTTAATGACCACTTGCATCTCCGTGCTGCAAACCGCTCGGCGCAGCATTTCTTCCACCATTCGAGTGAGGGAGTTCAGTGTGAAAGGAGCAAATGGAGCTGCTGGGTGCATTTTATCGCAGGAAACTGCGCAGGAAGCAAAAGAGGTCTGAACTTGGGAGGTCAGATGGGGCACTGTGCAAGGCACCCTCGGAGACTAGTGTCAACAGTCTGGCAACCGGCCTCATCTCCAAGGTGCTCAGGTTCACCTCCAGGTAATGGTCACTTGCTGCTTGTGGTGATGGTATAGGCATAGGAGGAATTTATGCGGAGGATGCTGGGGTCATATCCCCACAAATTTGTCAAATGACCCCACCACCACTACCATTTTGGTTCGTGCCAGACTGTTTTTGCTGCAGCACTCTCCTGCTTCATCATGTTGTAGAAAAATATGGCTTTCATGCCAGTCAAGTGAATTTACGTGGCATATCTGACATTTTGTGAAACAAGTTATCTAATCGCAATGCGCTGAAAACAGTTGTACTATTGTACAATTTAGCAGTTATATTTAAACCATGGAAACTTATATAATATTCAACTCCATTTGGCTTGGCAAATGTGACCATAATGTGAAACCTGTTCCTTTGAGTCCTACCTCTGTTTTCTTTACAAATATGCGTGCCTAAGGACTTGATTTCTTAAAGGAAATGCAAATGTAAGTGGCAACTGAATTGAAAACAACATCTGGTCAACACTTTCTAAAGCAAAGTTACATCCATGGGTCTAGGTGTCCAGGTTATGCAAGGTAACAATCTTTGCATCTTTGATGTGCCAAGTACATTTTTGCTACATGCTTGTGCCTCTGGCAATGTTTCAGTTGGCAAAGTAACTGCTGGTTAGGTGCTTTTATGTCCAACAACAGCTACTAGGCATTCGGTGTGCCAGGCAACTGGTCAAAAGGTGCTATTTGTGTTCAGTTTTGGCTGCTTCACATATGGTATTCCAGCTTGCTGTTTTGATTTTTTTTTTTGTTCACAAGTATCTATTAGGTATTTGGTGTGTGTATAAGGGTCTCTAAATGTTTCTGTGTCCACTATTGCCTTCTTGGTGTTTCAGGTAATGTTCTATATGATCTTGAGTCAGCTACTAATAGTCACTAGTTATTCAATATGTGTTGTAATGGTGCCACTAGATACATGTTTGTTGTTGTTGATGGTCAGTAAGCATTTGGTGTGCCAGTTGTTGGCCTTGTTGTGCAATTTAGCCTTTCCTAGACATTTGTTGTGCTGACTCTGTCTCTTCTGCCTGGTAATGGTCACCGGACACTTGTTGTGCCAGGTAATGGTCATTAGGCAGCTGTTGTGCCTGGTAATGGTCACTGGGGCATTGGTGTGATGAAGTTGACTTGATAACTCTTTCTGGGCTCAGTTACCCAAACACAACAACACACTTGGCACTTACCTATAGTATGAAGCATATTTACTAGATCTACCATGGGGAGAACTAAGGGTCAGGTAGCTGTCAATGAAACAAGCAGAAGCTGGACAAAATTAGATAACTTGCTTCGTTCAAAGATTTCTGCTTTATCCATGTCATCCAAAGTGGTTTTTGAACTGAGCAAAAGTCTTTAATCTGTTTGATCAGCACTTTTCTCAAAACCACAACTGGAATTTTGATTACTGGGTAGAGCAAATATGTCAGATATGTGCAGTTATTATCCTCCCTTGATGAGATAAGTGTTTTCTTCTTCCTATGTATCTAGACAACACCATTTCCTGTTTACCAGTTTTAAGTGCTGTGTCCAATCGGAACATCACTAGGCTGAACAGCAGTGTGTATCTCTGTTTATGAACTTTTGTTTGAATTGTATAATATATATTTGGCCAATCCTTCAAAGTCAGCTCTTCAAACTAAATTCTTACTTAGAATGATTGATTATGATACTTTAACATACATTACTGTCAGTGTATCTCTCCTGTTAAATCTCTCCTGAATATTTTTCTCGGTAGGACAGATCTACCATTCATTTCTCATCCCACAGTTAACATACAGAACCACATCCAAAAATTACAATATTGTGAAAAACTTAATTTTTGTTTAGAATTTAATTCAAAAAGATAAACTGCCATATGTTATATTCATAAAGTGATTTGAAGTCTTTGTTTTAATGATGATCAGTGTGACTTACAGCTCATTAAAATCAGAAATAAAGAATCTCTGATTATTAGAATATTTCATTTATAGTTTGAGTAAATTACTATTCAAAGAGTATCAACATTACAACAAAAAAAAAACCCTTGACCTATCTTACGTAATGTGTAATGTATGTAAAATATGCCAAAATATCAAAGCCTTATCACAAGTAATATACTGTTTTTGAGCTTCGCAACTATTTCTCGTGAAACTATATATATAATATTCTTATACATTGCTGGCTACAACTCATAAATATATATTTTTTGGTCATTTTAATGTATTTGTGGTCACCATATTTATAAACATATCCCCATTTTTTTAATTTAATATCTACTTGAAATCAAGGAGTGCTTTTGTGTTCATCCTCGATGACAACTACATTTAAAAATACTAAACACTATGGATGCATCGAAATGAAAAATTCTGACAGAAAATGAACAAAACAAAACATTCGGCAGAATATTGTTCTTCGTTTTTATGAATGATTATAAAATTAGTAATTAATCTATTTCTCAAAATAAGTCTTGTAGTTAGTCAGGAATGTCTGTACTTTAATAAGTTGGTTTGACATCATTAGGTTTAATAACATGAGTTTAATTGATTATTTTATATTTGTATATAAAACAAATGTTTAAAAAATGATAGAAGACAATAATATATTAATATACTAGAAAAAGGTAACAGTGTCATTAAATGTTTTTAGCAGCGAAAGTGTTGATTTTGTCGTTTTTGGCCAAATAATCTCATTTTCTTAATATTTGGTGCATCCCTAATATATACTGATTGTTATCAAATAATCTGAAAACATGTTTATGATTAGCAGCATGACAGGCTTACAGATTATTTCTGAACACAAACAATGTTGGAGTTTTTATATCCAAGAAATTATTTATTTCAGGCTGCGCAGCACTAAAGTGACAACTCAGATTTGTGCCACAAGAGGTTCAGCAGGACAGACACTGAGTGCTCAGTTCTATTTGTTTAGTGCTCAAACATCAACAAGGCCAAGTAAAAAAAAAAAAAAATTGGTGATCATCCTTTTTCAACCAAAATGTTGGGTCGGGGGTGGGGTGTTTTTTAGATTGATGGTAGAAAAGTATGGAGCGAATATTAAAATGATGTTGAAAACGTGAAATGGGGTCACTATCATGCTTCCCGTCGTTGTATTCCTGGTAAAATGCGTCTAGCAGAGGCGGATGCTCTAAGACTGCAAGGGAAGCTCAGCTTCCCCTAAAATGTCAAAAAATAAGTGATCAATAATATACTGTTGTGTGTACATGTCATTGACTAAATATGCGCTACAACGCGCTCAACTTTTGTTCAGAATCAGCTTCTTATCACTGGTAACGACGCGGCTTTCCTCTCACTCATTCCCGCAGCTTCACAGCGCTTTAAACAGGGTGGACGCTCAGCATCCAGAGTTCAATGGTAAAGCAAAGCGTGCAGCGAAACGAGACGAGTGATTGAATGAATCCTGGCCTTTGTCCCGCCCATCGGACGCTCATCGTCTCTGGGGTCTATGGGGCAGTGGGCTGGCCCGGACGCTCAGCTTCTGCATGATGATTGGATGATCTGTCTGAGTCTGAGTCCCTTTTTAATTGACAGCTAAATGAGCAAATCAGTGATCTTTTTGTGTAAACTTCTGTGGGAGCTTTTTTAAATTTTCATTCTGTTCTGAGTTGAATCGGAGACTTCGAGCTAGCAGGTGTAAATTTGAATATCGCAAAATTTGAATGATTCTAGGCCAGACTAGCGTGTTTGGTGTGCTTTTTTGCATAAAAAAAATAATTTACAAATGGTCGGGTGCTTTTTAGAGGGCCGGGCGGGGATGATCACCAATTGTTTTTTTTTTTTAACTTGGCCTAAAGGATTGAAACACCTATTGTAACTGAAGACGACACAGGGTTTATTTGAAGCAGAATCTTTAACTAACTGCTCAACATCCGAAATTAAGAGGGTTTCAGCTTGACTCCTCCTTTTTATGTGGATCTTACAAAAGAAGGTCGTAATGAAGCTCTGAATATGATGAGTAGATGCTGCTTTTGCTTGTGGCTCCAGACTGACTCCAGACTAAAGTGCAGCTGATCTAGGTTCAGGCTCTTGGTACATTGTTTGACACTGTTCTCTGTGATGCTCTACTCTAGCAAGTGTTTATTAGGAGGTGTTTTTCTGATCTGGTTCTGATAGAAAACCGGTTCCACATTCCTCCTGCACTTTGCTGGCTATATGGACGCATCCCCAGTGGGCTGGAAAATTCCGCAGAGTCACTGCTCAATTTGAGCTGAGTGTTTAAAACGCCTTCTTTGGGTTTGTTTGTTATCTTTGAGTGTCTCGTTATTAAACATCTGCCTGTTTATATTTCAGAAATGACTGTCTATAAAGGATTGGTTCACTCATAAATCAAATTTACACAGTTTTCCACTCGGATGTAGTCAACCAAGACATGTCTGGAGTCCAAAGTTCGCTTCTTAGGTTTAAAACTAGAGGCTAAAATTGCTAACAAATACTAGAACTCAGTACTCACCTAGTTTAATGGTTTCTGTCACCAAACCTTTTCTCAAACCTAATCCTTACTGAAGGTCTAAGTAGTTGATAGAAGTTTTGGTGAAACAACCAGGCTATTTAGGTGACTATTGGGTTCTAGTGTTTGTTAGCATTGTTAACCTCAAAGCTCTTATTCTAAAGAAGCAAAATTTAGACTCCAAACATGTCTTGACTGACTACATCTAAGTAGAAAACGGTGTAAATATGATTTCCTGGTGAAACACTCCTTTAATACACAATTAAACTCGCACTAATTAAACCTGGTATGAGCTGGAATGCTGGTATGCGTGATCACTATTGTTGTGTGTGGGGTTTTTTTTTTTTTTTTTGTTCATGGCCTAAATGCCTGGTTACTATCTGCTGGCAAGTGTACTTATCCCTCTCTCTCTCTCTCTCTCTCTCTCTCACTCTCTCACTCTATCTCTTTCTTGCTCCATCTATCTTCCTTTCTCTCTCTCACACTCTCACTCTATCTCTTTCTTGCTCCATCTATCTTCCTTTCTCGCTCTCTCTCTCTCAGGCGCAGTGAGCCTGTGTCTCGTCCTCACTCCTGGCACTCCACTAAGCTGGGGGACGGCTCTCTGGATCCTGACAGCATGATGCAGATATCCCAGGGTGCCGTGGGGGCTCCCTGGCACCAGAGCTACCACTCCAGGTCAGAAACATCATATAATCCACTGCAACTGATAGTCAACTGAGGACATTATTAAAGACATAAGTAATGGAAAAGCCCCTCCCACTCCCATAGGACTCCATTCATTTCCAGCATCTACAGGAGTGAGTTTCTGTCGGTTTGTTGGGTTTTACAGACACGGATGTCTGAACATAGTTCCTGCTCCGCAGCTCAATGCTGGGGTGCTTAATGCCCCTCTGTCCCCTGGCATTACACATTATGCCAATTGGCTCCAGAGAGGTCTATTCTATTGTTCATTTGTACATCTGTGTCCGCTATCATTAGACGTTCACAAACATTTGGACATCTTTCCTTAACCTCTACTCATCTCTCTTCTTTTTCTAGTCTGAGGTCTTTCATTTCTTTCTGTCTGACCCATAAAGATGAGGAATCTTATCTTGTACCAAAACACAATGAAATTACATAACAAAACATAACAGTGTGAAAGTCTAGCCATGCGTGCATCGCTGTGACCCAGTGAGGAGACAAAACCTTATTTAGGCTGAATAAATAACACCTTTCCTGGGGAAAGTGCTTCAGTATAACTGAAAACCCATTTTATGTAATAAAATTATATTATTGAGCATTTTAAAGGCAATCCCAGCTTTTGTACTCACTTCTTAGAAATAATAGGTGTAACACATAAAATACTATAAAACTTGTAATGTTGACATTTGCAGTGTTAATGAAGAAGGAGAAGATTCTGAGATGGCCGTAACTGTTAAATACTCTTTATTAGCATTTATTTATTTGAGGAAAATGTGCAAGAAGGGTGGTCTTCCAGTTGGCTCACACTTCTGTCGGGCCTGTAGTAGTACCAGTAACAGTACCATTTCAGTACCATGCTCAGGCTGTTCAGCATATGGACTTAATTCTGATAAAATAGCCCATTTTAAATTTGTTGTTTTTGTGATGTCACATTTGCATACATCAGCCCATTCAAGCTACAGCAGCGTAGCTCCTCTTATTCATGCAGACTGCGTTTTGAACCAGGCACAGAATAGGACATCCAATCAGATGATGGCTTGTTTACATATAGCAGTTTAAAGGTACAGTAACAAAAACAGAATGTTTAATTCTAAAGGGGAAAGAAATTTGAGTTGTCACTGCTTTGGGTACATAAACACACACAATAGCTTTACCAAATTCATGGGAATTCTTTCCTTTTCACAGACCTGGTATCTCAAATATCACAGATTGTACATATTTGATAAGAAAAGTTTTGTATTTCACAGCACTTGTTAAATGAAACTTGTTAATCATATCAGATACTCATTATGAGCGCAGTCTTGAACCCTGCAAACATCTTTCTCACAGTTTAAAAATATAGAATATTATGTATTTCTGCATAAATACGATAAAGAGAACCCAGTTAAACAAATGAGAAATAAATATTATACTTGGTCATTTATTTATTGAGGAAAATGATACATTATGACATTTGTGAGAGGCAAAAGTATGTGAACCTTTAGGATTAGCAGTTAATTTGAAGGTGAAATTAGAGTCAGGTGTTTTCAATCAATAGGATGACAATCAGGTGCAAGTAAATTCTTAAATAAAACAGGCATCTATAAATGTCTGCTCACAACACATTTGTGGAAGTGTATCACGGCATGAACAAAGTAGATTTCTGAGGAGCTCAGAAAAAGAGTTGTTGATGCTCATCAGGCTGGAAAAGGTTACAAAAACATCTCTAAAGAATTTGTACTTGACCAATCCACAGTCAGACAGACTGTATACTAATGTAGGAAATTCAAGACCATTGTTACCCTCCTCAGGAGTGGCTGACCAACAAAGATCACTCCAAGAGCAAGGCATGTAATAGTCTGCATGTAATGGAAGGACCCTGGGTAACTTCAACGCAACTAAAGGCCTCTCTCACATTGGCTAATTCATGAGTCCATCATCAGGAGAACACTGAACAACAATGGTGTGCATGGCAGGGTTGCAAGGAGAAAGCCACTGCTCTCCAAAAAGACCATTGCTGTTCATCTGCAGTTTGCTAAAGATCACGTGGACGAGCTAGAAGACTATTGGAAGAATGTTTTGTGGACGAATGAGACCAAAATAGAACTTCTTGGTTTAAATGAAAAGTGTTATGTTTGGAGAAAGGAAAACACTGCATTCCAGCGTGGTGGTAGTATCAGGGTTTGGGCCTGTTTTGCTGCATCTGGGCCAGGACGGCTTGCCATCATTGATGGAACAATGAATTGTGAATTATATCAGAGAATTCTAAAGAAAATGTCAGAACATCTTTCCAAGAACTGAATCTCAAGAGAAGGTGGGTCATGCAGCAAGACAACGACCCTAAACACACAAGTTGTTCTACCAAAGAATGGTTAAAGAAGAGTAGCGGAGACATTTAGTTGCAGTTGTTGCTGCAAATGAGGGTCAGCCCAGATACTGAAAGCAAAGGTTCACATACTTTTGCCTCTCACAAATATCCTCAATAAATAAATCAGCACATAATATTTTTGTCTCATTTGTTTATCTGGGTTCAATTTATCTACTTTAAGGACTTGTGTGAAAATCTGATGATGTTTTAGGTCATATTTATGCAGAAATATTAACCTACAGGTTTCACAAACATTCAAGCACAACTGTTCCCAGCTACATGAATCCAAAATGGGAAATACTATGTTTTCAGAGCCAGCAATTAAGGTTCAAACTACTTAAATGAAGATTTTTTTTATGACACAATGTCATTGGCCTTGAATTTGGTAGAGCCATAAAATTAAATTAATTTTAAAGTAGGTTATGGGCACTTTTGGTTGCTGACTTCTGTGCATGCAGTGTGTAAAATAATCTGGAAAGACCAGACTAGTCTTTAGGGAGCTCATAGAACTAAAATAGGCTGTGAGCCTGAAGGATATGAGTGAATATCTGTATGATGATGTCAGCATCACTGACTGTTTCACTGATAAAAAAAACGTCTGAAAGACAATGATTCACTCAGTCTCACGCCATTTCTTATCATTTGTGTGTTTAAGCAGGAGGAGAAAGGTTACGTATATTACTCTGTCATATGATATAAACTTTGAAGATAAAGACATACTGAATTCCTCATCCTGCTAAACTGTATACTGCATGTTTCTCCTTATATCAGTACATAATGTATTGTCCAGAGCAGCTGAACTGATCAAATCAAACATCAGCTGAAATGATTTGCCAGTGGAATCAGAAAGATAAAATTATTTCAAGCATAAAAGCATATAAAAACT
Source organism: Crenuchus spilurus (assembly GCA_036984385.1). NCBI lineage: Eukaryota > Metazoa > Chordata > Actinopteri > Characiformes > Crenuchidae > Crenuchus > Crenuchus spilurus. Next base: position 33,206 of record BRDA01000070.1, on the reverse strand, counting down.
CAATATATGTCCAAAAATTTGTGGAAACCCCTTCTAATAAATGCATTCAGCTACTTTAACTTGACAGATGTACAAATAAACACAGCTTATCTAGTCCCTGTACAGAAGTGTTGCCAATAGAATAGGACTAAACATGAACCTGTTGGCACCATTTCTAATGCCAGGAGTAGCCTAGAGGGCTATAAAGCTTTGGAGCTGTGGAACCATGTTCTCTGCACCATTCAGTACTTTTAAAATGAGTTGGTGGAGTTGGGGTTGAGGTGGTGGTGGTGATCATCCAATGTCCTGACCCTACTAAAAGCTCTTGTGTCTGAATGCAATCAGATCCTCACAGCAATGCTCCAAACTTCCCTGGACATTAGATACCCTTGAAACACTGAATAAGCAGGTTTCCCATATGTGTATTCTCAACATCTGACCACCTTTTATCTGACATATGTTCACACTTATGTCATTCTTTGCACTGCACACATGGACACTATTCCTTGGGATGAACCTCCTTCAGCTGTGAAGTTCCCATGGCAGCCGTAACTGCAGGCACGCCTCTGGGAGTCTAAACTCTAAGCACTGATTGTCATTGTTCATTGGTGGAGCATTGAAACACTGGCCGATTTTCAGAGGACCAACGTAATTGGTCAATTCTGGGAAAGGGAGGAGTGAGGGCAGAGCTATTGTGTCCACTGAAGGGTCACTGACATCATGTTAATTATGCCAGTAGAAATACCAGCGTGCTGGTGCCAGCTAACCCGCCCCATACAAGGGCAGTCGCCAGTGCATCCCCATGGGATCACCGTCCTCGACGCACTCACAAAAACAGATACAGACATGCAAATTCCAACCTTCACTCAACAACCTCCCCAAAAAGAGACAGAGTGTCTGTCCAGGCAAAAAGAGAAATTGAGGTTAAAAGTTTAGAGCAAGAAAGGAGAGGAGAGAATAAAGCAGGAAGAAGTGCAGTTCTGTTTCTGCGTAATCGATACCCAATTATCATTGTTAGGGCTGTGAACATTGCAGACATTTATTACATTTAAACTTTGTGATTGTTTATAGTTCATTAATCAGATTTCTAATATCTAATCCTCAAAACACTATTATGTGAAGCCATAAAGATAGCACACACAAAGAGTGAAATTAATACCACCTTGTTTGAAGATATGCAGGTTTATTATCTCTAAACAGAGACTGGGTTGCTCTCTTTGATGGCAGTCCAAATTCATAACAGCCATTTGTTTAACTGGCATCTGCAATGTATACAAAGGACAGCACCGTCTTATTTTCCCAGAGAAGATTGATGTGTAATTCCCAACAATGGTCCACGAGGTGTCTTGTTATATGAAATTACTGGATGAGGTGGAGGCAAAAAACTCGATAAAACACAATAAAGTTTTCCCACCAAGTCCAGTAATTTGGTATAATGCGACACTGCAAGGGCCAGCGATGGATTGGCAACATCTCCTGACTACAGATAAAGTATTGTAATGCCCTGCCTAGCACCCAGTGCAGGGATATGGGGACACACCGTGACCCTGACTAGGATCAAGCAGTTTAGAAGATGCTTGTATGCATGATGGGACACAATCCATCAGATATTCTTCATAAGTGTCTCAATATACAGAATTAATATACACCTGCCCAATCATTACGTTTCATCAAAGTGATGTTGTGGCTGTACTCAGACCTTTCATAATTTAACGGAGAATTAAATATTGAGTGCAATATTTCATGCTCTTCTGTAGTGTGCTGCTAAATATGCATCTACTAAACTTATTTCTGCTGTTTACTGTTTCATACAGTGCCTCCACCACAGACCTGTCAAGCTATGATGCAGGCTATCTGAGAAAAAGTCCAGACCAGTACAGTTCACGGGGCAGCATGGAGAGCCTAGATCCCCCTCACCCAGCTTACAGTTCTTGCAACCAGCTCTCAGCCTCCAAATCCTCTAACAGCATCGACCACCTTCACAGCAAGCGAGATTCTGCATATAGTTCTTTCTCCACCAGCTCTAGTATCCCAGAATACCTTGCAGCTGTGCCATCATTCAGCAAGGAGCGCTCATATTCTATGGAAAGTGTTCCACAACATAAAATCGCAGAGGGCATGCAGCAGGCAGATATTCGCTATGTCCGTACTGTCTATGACTCCCAGCAGGGAGTGTCCAAAGAACACGAGGTCTCTTCCACAGCACTATTGAGGACCAATGAGATGAAGGCACAGTCCAAAAGCGGGAGTGTCCAAGGTGGAGTTTGCCACCGTGCCAGCAGTAGCAGTAGCAGCAGTGGTAGTAGCGGAAGTAGCAGTGGTGGCACAACCACATCTCACCGTCACAGTGTGGGCCCAGTATGGGGCCAAACACATAACCGCAACTCTTATGAAAATCTGAAGGGAGCACCAGCACCTCCCTTACGCAGTGACAGCTATGCAGCCATCCGTAACCATGAGCGACCTAACTCATGGTCAAGTCTTGAGCATGCTCGGTCCTTGCGGGCCCTTCACAAAGGTTCTTGGCATCACTCCAGTGGCTCTGTAGCATCAGGGAAGTCCTCTTTTGGACTTGAAGGTCAGCTTCACACTGTTATAGAAAAAAGTCCTGAGAGTAGTCCCACTATTAAACCCAAACAAAGTTTCCCTTCTTCCTCGCAACCTGGACGTGCCATGCTGCCCACTGGTGTCTACCCTGTTCCACTGCCAGAACCCCATTTTGCACAGATACCTACTACTAACCCCAGCTCCAGTAGTGTTTACCCAGCACTTGCCAAGGAGAGCAAACACATCCCTCAAAAGGACCATAGTGGAGGACCAGACACTGGAGGCAGGATGGTGGTAGAAAATGGATACCAAAGCAGTGCTTCCTACACCAGCTGTGTTCAGCCCCAGGCTTCTGCACAGCCTAAACAGACCAATCAGGTGCAAGATGACCCCCAAGCCAAATATGGTTTTTACAGGCCCAATTTACAACCACAGGTGTACCTGCCACCAGCACAGTCCACAAGCCCAGAAAGGAGAGACCCTTACACTCCTGTTCAACCAAGAGGAGAGAAACCCAGATACTCACATGGCATGGATGTTATGGAATCTTACAGACAAACTAGAGAGGAAGAGGAAAGCAGATGTCAGGAACAAAATGTCTATCCACAGCTTGCTCCGACATCCATTAAAGTTGCACAGGGACAGACAGCCCAAGCCCACAGAGGTATTCCAGCCCAAGCACCAGCAAGTGATCAAAAAATGAACTCTTCAGGAAGATACCCCAGCGAATCTAGTGCCTACCAAGAGAGGGACCAGGATCTGGATCATCCACTGACCCGATTAGAGAATGCACTAGTAGAGGTCCAGAGATGTGCTAGCCCACAGAGCACTACTAGCCACAGCAGTGTCCAGAGTGAGCGTAGTATGTCCGTGCTGGAGAAGATCAGTCACTTTGAGAGACAACAGGTCAAACCACGCAGTCACAGCTGCCTCTCCAATTACACCTCCTCAACACGTCAGAGTCAGGCTCCTCGCAGTGCCAAAAGCTCACTTTCTGGTCTGGAGGATCTGCAAAATCACTCTTTCCCTCAAGCAAGAAGTCGGAGTGCCTCTGCAATGGCAAACCATGAGGGAAATATGGAAGCACAGCTGGACTTGCGACCAATGTACGGGAGCAGTGATCAAACTCAATACAGGAAACCACATGACCTTCACAGGAGCAAGAGCTCCTTTCAGCTTGATGAGGAAAATGGCAAAGACTTCCAGAGAAGCAGGAGCACTTTTCAAGTTGGTGAGGAAAATGGCAAAGATACCCAGTGGAAAGATGATCTTCAGGACATCTTGGGCACAGTTCAAGATACTACTTTTAATCGGGCATACAGGGATAGCATCAAGGATGCTCAGTCCAAGGTGCTGAGATCTACATCATTTCGAAGACGAGACTTGAGTGTAAACCCACCTCCTGTACCTGTCAAGCATATGTCTCTGGAAAGGAAGGGACCCAAGACGAGTCCCAAACCCAGCACTTCTCCACACACTCCTAAAGAACGACATGTTGTCCCTGTGGAGGTACCAGATAGAACCATCGCTCCTGAGCTCCCTAGCGTCCCTCCAGTAGGGCCTCCGGTCATGCGGATATGTGGGCGTAAACGACTGACCATGGAACAGAAGAAACTGTCATACTCTGAGCCAGAAAACATGCATGAAGTTGGGGTTTCTGATCAAGAGTCTGGACCATTTCACAGGAAGACACCACTTCAGTTTCTGCTTCCTGAGACGAGCGTTGCAGATCGACGTAGAATGTTTGAACTTGTGGCTAGTCGCAGTGCAATTTCTAAACCAGCAGCTTCAAGGCCTGATTTGAAACAAATGCAGCAGGATGCTTTGGCTGATTATATGGAGCGTAAGACTGGTCGCCGGATGGACGGGCGTCCACATCGTCCCCACAGTGCCTATATGCAGTCAGCTTCCTCTTCTTCTACAGACTCTCACAGCCTAACATCTACACCCAGTCTGTGCTCTCTTCAAGAGCCAGGTTTAGATGGTTCCTTGGGAGTGAGTCGCCAGTCTTCCACAATCATAGCCAATATGCAGAGATCTTTCTATCCTAACAAGAGCACACAGGTACAGATTCAACCTGAAATCTACCATTCTAGGCCACATGGACAGACTGCTGAGCCTCAGAATTCAGAAAGGGAACCAGAGATTGCCATCCCACTCCATGTTTCAGTTCATACTCTGGAGCAGCTCCAAAGCATCCATGTTCCACAAATCATGGACAGAGTTTTCGAAAGATCTGTCCCATCCAGGAGTTCGGGTAAATCAGCTTCGGCAGAGGATCTCTTGGACCACACTGGGGACCGTCCAGTTACTCAACACTTCAGATCAAGATCCTCTCCTGTTGTGGAGAACTACAATAAGGTAACTTGTTTATTTACAAGAATACCATTGCATTATCATTGCAAGAAACATCTCACATAATTTCCTATTTGTAATTATTAGGTTAATTGTGATCTGAAAATAAATATGTTAAATGATTATGTGCCTGCAAGGTCAAATCCAGGAAGGTTATTTTTTTCATAACTACCAAGTTAAACCTTAACTTTCATGGCTGTGAACATTCTTGAGTAGTTATAAGAACTGTTCTGCTGCAAGAGAAAAAAACAAACAAACAGAAAAACAGAGGACATCTTGCAGCGTGGCTACTTTTGGTTGGCTGCAAAATGTGAAACAAGGCAAATTCCAAGGAGCACTTGAGATTAGAAAGAAGAGTCAAAGGTTGCACTCCACACCCAGTCACAACAAAACCCCACTCATAAAATGCTCTGAAAATATACCCCACCCTTCTGAAGTCTTGACCTCAAGCTGCAGGACATGCTAATAGCACCAAGAGCATTCTGCAAACAAAGCAATAAAATTCATAGTCAGGTGTCAAGACCGTTCAAAATGGTTTCTTCCTCTACATGTGCTAATACTATATATAGTATGCTTGCTAGAACTGCAGTGCCAGTATGGTTATTTGTTGAAAATCGATTTTTGTCCAAAACCTGTCTGTGCTTAACCTTTGCGCAAATATCGTGTTCATTTACTAAAGCAGTTTCAGCAGTCTTGTAAATCTTATTTGTGAAATAACCTTCTGAAGCCATTTTACAACTGTGCAAGGTCTGCAAGGTTTTTAGGGTTGGTTCTCCCTCCTAACACTGTATGTCAACTCAGGTCACTTTGTATTTTTTGAAAATGTCAGCTGGACTTTATATCGTGTGAATATTTCATGATCAGTGGACCAATAAAAATTCTCCATAATATATATATTTTTTAATGTAAAAAATAAAAAAATTATTACATTAAAAGTTAAGGCTTTTTCATTCTCCTGTGAAGTTTGTGTTTTGGAGATACAAGATTTTATTCTTACAGCAACAATGAAGCTGGACACATTCTGGAAACATACAAAGTCTAAATAGTAACCAAAATAGAATGTTTCAAATGATTTTAGAATTAAAATTTCTTGTAATCAATCCGACACCACTTCTGATTTTTCTAACGAGCTCAGATAAGACTGAACAAAACCCAACGAGTGGGCGAAACAACAGATGGGGTGTTTTGGTGGTCTGGTTCTAAAGGAATTGGTGGGGTGACATGGGTGTTGTCCCATCTCGCAGCTGTGGATGACAAAGAGCAGATAAACAGCTTAGTGGCCACCGCAGGAAATCAGTTTAGTGGTCTTCACTTCCTGTTTGGTGCCACTGAGCCTGGGCACTGAAAGATGTGCAAGTGATAAACGCACTTCTTCCATGACCATGGGGAGGAGTCGAGGGAGATAACGGACAGACCAGCACAGTTTTAGCCAGGAAACATTTGGGATGGTTAAGGAGTGCCTATTTATCTCAGAGTATGATTACGCTTCACGTAAACATCTGGGTTTTTCACACGACAGTGAGTCAGTATAGGGACTGTGAAAGATGGAGAGAGTGCAAATGTTTCAGTTGGTCGCTGTACAGTTTAAACAAACTCCAACACATCAAAGTACAGGGTTCTCAGTAGGCTCTAGAATGCACTGGAACACAATGTAGAAGCCCATTTCTAAACGGAACCGATCATTGCTTGCTCAGCCGTTCTTGTCTACCAATACAAATGACCTTGGGAAGCTCACATGAATGTTTTCATTGTACAAAACATGTTGTATCTAAAACCCCAGCCCGTATCTTTTTATCTGATCTGTGTGGTAAAGGCACATTGGAAATATTTTGGTTTTGCGTAGATGAACAGTGTCAACAAGACTGAGCAGGTCAGCATGGCTAAAGGGACCACAAAACTGCCTTGCGCAACAGATGACGGACACAGCAAAACTGTGCTTCCTTGTAATGGCTGACCATTTGGGTGTTTTCAGTGTTTTTCATTAACGATTTTTGGCTGGATAAGTGATCATGGCATGCTTTTGAGATAAAAAATTAACATGATATGGCCCACATAACTGCACCCCTAGACTCAGAATTCTTTTGCTTTGCTGTAATTACAGGATAATGGTTAACTTCCTGTAGCCTGTTTCATTTCCCTGTTGCTGTTCCAGCTCCACAATAATGACTTTTTTCCAACTTGCAGGACTTCTTGGCTGGAGAAATCAGATTGTTTGGGATCGTCTCTAAAGAGCTGCCTGAAAACAGGTGTGTGTGCGTATACTTTTGTGTAATACTTGCTTTGTCTTCTAAGTGAGCTTCCAAATCCACATCCCTCCACCCACAACATCACAAAGGAGCTCTCAGCTGCTCTACACTCTGCGTCCTGCATTTTAAAAGTAGAGCAAAGATATAATGTTGCAAGTCATTTTCACTATACACATTCTTCTGAGCTTTAATAAGCTGGAACATTTACAGTAATGGAGCCACCTCTGCAGTGAGAATATGAATACAGTGAATTTTGCAGAGTTTCACATGCTGTGTTGCTCTAAATCCAGTTAAAAAAGGAATAGTTATGCTAATTTTAAAGAGCTAGCTGGGTTCATGATAGATATGGGGTTTGGGCTGTCTATATTGGATAGACAGCCCACCCTGGGTGGACGCCCACTCTGGTCCCATTACTGACATTTATATGTGAGGCCAACAAATTTGCTTGTACCCATCTGGTTGCCCATATGATACCACTGATAGGTGCAGTCCATCTGTCTCTCTGTATACTTTATTAGCCTTTGTTGGCCCTGTTCTTTAATGGTCAGGACCCTCACAGGGCAGGTACGTTTTGGGGTGGATCATTCTCAGTGACACTGACGTGGTGGTGGTGCATTAATATATGTTATGCCTGGTATGCGTACCGGTAGATCAGGCACATCAGAGCTGCTGGAGATTCTAAACACAGTGACCACTCACTGTTTACTCTATTAGACACACCTACCTTGTTGGTTCACCTTGTAGATGTGAAGTCAGAGACAGCAGCTCATCTGTTGCTGCAGCTTGTGTTGGTCCTCTAGTCCTTCACTGGTTATCACATGACACTGCTGTTGGCTGGTTGGTGCACTATTTTCAGTCCAGCAATGACGCATAGGTGTTTTCACTCCTATCAACATACACACTAACACACCACCACATTATTGTCACTGCAGTGCTGAGAATAATCCACCACCCAAATAATACCTGCTCTGTGGGGGTCCTGAAGAACAGATGGACTTGACAGTAGTTTGACACATTAGATTTTGGGCTAGTTTCAGCTTGTGTAGGGCAACTTTCCCAGTAAGTCAATGGGGTGGATTATTTTGGGGATCTGGCAACCCTGTATTAGACTGATTTGAGTAAAACTGGTAAAACAGCTGATGTGTGATGGTGTTTAGCTCAGGAGGAGAGTAAACAGGTGGACTGTACATGATCAGGTGTAGAAGGTGAATAAAAGCCAGCTCTTTACTAGCTCTGTGGCTAATCGAGAGAGAAGCCAGCACTGGCTCAGCACTGTGTGCATGCGTACAGACAAAAAGGCACATTAAATCTGATCTGACCGATCATGCTCAGGAATCAGGTATGTATCCAATCTAGGACCAAATCTGATTTGAAAAGATGTCCACACAGTCCTGAAAAGACCAGATCTGAGTCGCATTAAGACAAAAAATCTGATTGTAGGCACTTCAGCCTGGTAATGTGAACATATTCTGATGCACCTGCAGACCTTCACTCATATCCACCTCAGCATTTGCTCTGTTTGTACCATTATCTCATTCTTGCATAACTGCTGTCATTATTCTCTGAATCTTCAGCAAACAAGGTCTCAGTGAAAGCAGCACTTAACCCCAAGAATTAAGACGTCATGAAGGTCAGCGCGTCAGATCTGTCCTTTCCAGACCGGGCATGTTGATGGCAGATGAAAACTGTTTAAAAAGCAATGACTTTTATGGCAATCCTGATCTTCCCTCTGCCTTAATTGGTCAGCGCCTCTATCAGCTGAAAGCCCCACTCTGGCTATTTTGGAGCTTGTGTTGTCATGTGAAATAATTCTGCATTGGCATTACATGGCAGGTTGTCTTTGGCTTTGAATGAAAATCAACAAGAAATGATGAGAGAAATTAGAAATATGCAAACTTAAAAATTATACTTTAGTCATTTAGACCACTAGTGTCATATTTAAAAATGTGACAAAACTGATTTTTATTCAAGATTTCACATCACGGCACTAAATCCAGTTCAACTAATTATTATGTCTTATTAAATATGCATGAAATTTCCCATGATAGTGATATACAGTACCACTCAAAAGTTTGGGGTCACCTACTACAATTAACATTAATTTCAGATAAAAAATTATTTACCTAGCTGTTTGGAGACTGATATATGTCACAAATGCTGCTGCTCCAGATACTAAATCTTCTATTGTAGAAGGATGAGGTGGGACAGTTTCACTTTTTTTTATCTCAGTTTTGGTGTCCCCTACAAGTTGCAGTGAGTTAATAGACTTTAGTACAGCTATTTATTCTCAGCCTGGAAGTTTATTTATTGTTTATTGAGGTAGGTTCTCATATTCTAGTGATTAATACTCGTTATTGAGGTTGTTTATGGACTAATGTCTCCTATTTTAGTGATTAATGGTGTTTCTTTAGGTTGTTTATGGACTAATATCTCTTATTCTAGTGATTTAATACTTGTTATTGAGGTTGTTTATGGACTAATGTGTCCTATTTTAGTGATTAATGGTGTTTATTGAGGTTGTTTATGGACTAATATCTCCTATTCTAGTGATTAATAGTGGTTATTGAGGTTGTTTATGGACTAATCTCTTATTCTATTGATTAATAGTCGTTATTGAGGTCGTTTATGGACTAATATCTCCTATTCTAGTGATTAATAGTGTTTATTGAGGATGTTTATGGACTAATATCTCCTATTCTAGTGTTTAATAGTGATTATTGAAGTTGTTTATGGACTAATATCTCCTAATCTAGTGTTTAATAGTGATTATTGAGGTTGTTTATGGACTAATATCTCCTAATCTAGTGATTAATAGTGATTATTGAGGTTGTTTATGGACTAATATCTCCTAGTGATTAATAGTGTTTATTGTGGTTGTTTATGGACTAATATCTCCTAATCTAGTGATTAATAGTGGTTATTGAGGTTGTTTATGGACTAATATCTTCTATTCTAGTGATTAATAGTGGTTATTGAGGTTGTTTATGGACTAATATCTCTTATTCTATTGATTAATAGTCGTTATTGAGGTCGCTTATGGACTAATATCTCCTAATCTAGTGTTTAATAGTGATTGTTGAAGTTGTTTATGGACTAATATCTCCTAATCTTGTGATTAATAGTGATTATTGAGGTTGTTTATGGACTAATATCTCCTATTCTAGTGATTAATAGTGTTTATTGAGGTTGTTTATGGACTAATATCTCCTATTCTATTGATTAATAGTCGTTATTGAGGTCGTTTATGGACTAATCTCCTATTCTAGTGATCAATAGTCATTATTCAGGTTATTTATAGACTAATATCTCCTATTTTAGTGATTAATATTGTTTATTGAGGTTGTTTATGGACTAATATCTCCTAGTATTTAATAGTGGTTGTTGACGTTGTTTATGGAACATTCTTCTGATGTCTCCTACGATGCCTATCTTCACCAAAATTGAGCTAAAAAGTGGTGACATTGTCCTACCTCACACTTCAGCCATAGAAGATTGACTGTCTAGAGCAGCAGTGTTTGTGGATTTTATCAGAGACTCCAAACAGTTTTAAAAAATGAATTTTCTTCAGAAATAATGTTATATGCTCATGGAAATTTTTTTATGACCCCATTCTATTGAGCAGTATTGTATGTCCTAACATTGTCTGTCTGTACTGAGGTTTTTTTTTTGTTCTGTGTTGGAACAGAGCTTTGGGGAACATGGCATCTGAGCGAGCATCACTAGCCTCAGCCCAGCTAGAGCGGAATTACCTAATGAACCCGGGGCCGAGTCAGGTGAACACACCTGTCATCCGGAGGGAGAGACAGCGGCATCCTGATCGCCCACGAGCCCATAGTGCCTCAGGCCTGGCTGCCTCTGTAGGACTGCCATGTCCCTTCTCTCCTCCAGGCACCCACCCAGCCAGCGAGACACAATGCCAGCCGAACCTGGACACCATCACTTTCCCAGGCACTCTTCATGAGAGTTTGTTCAGACCCTCAGCTCAGCAGAGCTCCAACAACACTGACCCTTCCAGAAATGCTCTGAAAGACCTTTCAGCTTCCCAGAGAGCCGCAACACCAAAGACAACCTCGGACCCTTCACCTCCACACCTAGAGGTCAACGTCACAGGGCCGCAGCCACCTTTCTTTAATGAACCACTTCCTAGGTCATCCCACTCTGGACCGCCCACCACTCCCAAAAGCCCCACTTCTCCAACTCAGCCCTTTCCATCTCTGCGGATCTCTGAGTCCAGTCTTCACTTTGCTCCACCCCTGGCCATATCTCAGGAGGATGATGAGGTGTTTTTAGCTCCGCCCTCTCCACCGCCACCCCAACTGCCAGTAAGAGAGACAGACATCACAGAGGACCTCCCATTTCCACGTCCACCACCACCCCACCTAACAACAGAAGAGCCAGTGGATGTTGTGCCAGCTGAAGAATCACTGGAACAAAACAGGTACCACCTCATATATAAACCCCAGAGACTCTGACCCAGTATTCTCCAACAAACACCAGCAATGTTCACAATAAGTACAAAAGCCCAGAGTACACTAACCAGTCACAAACCAGTTGGAAGACTGTGAATGATGGGGAACATTCTAGAGTAGTGTGAGTGAGGAAAAGCATTTGACAGCAGTTTGTATGGCCTGAGAACATCCCTGAACAAAGTAAATGTAGGGGGTCATTCTAAAACAGTGTGAAAGTGGGAGAGCATTCTAGAGTAGTGTGAATGTGGGAAGAAAGACCTAGTGTAAGTAGGTGAAAACATCCTAGTTCAATGTGAATATGGAAAAGCATTTTAGAATAATGACAATGCAAGAGAGCTTTCTAGAACTGTGTTAAAGTGGGACAACTTTCTAGATATTGAGAATGTGGGAAAGCGTACTAGATCAGTGTGAATTAGGAACAATATTCTAGCACCGTGAAATACTGAAGAGTTTTAGCAGATTGTCAATGCAGGAGAACATTTTAGTACAATGACAGTGCAGGAGAGAATTCAAGAACTGTGAGAGTGAGAACAGCGTGAGCATGCTAGAACATTGTGAATAGGTTGGGGCATTCTAGAACAGCGAGAATGTGGCAGGGCATTCTAGAACAGTGTGAATTGGTGAGGGCATTCTAGAACAGTGAGAATGTGACAGGGCATTCTAGAACAGTGTTGTGAGGGAATTCTAGAACAGTGAGAATGTGGCAGGGCATTCTAGAACAGTGAATTTGTGTGGGAATTCTAGAACAGTGTGAATTGGTGAGGGCATTCTAGAACGGTGAGAATGTGCAGAGCATGCTAGAACATTGTGAATTGGTGAGGACATTCTAGAACAGTGAAAATGTGTCAGAACATTCTAAAACAGTGTGAATGGGTGAGGGCATTCTAGAACAGTGAGAATGTGGCAGGGCATTCTAGTACAGTGTGAATTTGTGAGGGCATTCTAGAACAGTGAGGATCTGTGAGGGAATTCTAGAATAGTGAGAATGTGGCAGATCATTCTAGAACAGTGTGAATTGGCGAGGGCATTCTAGAAAAGTGAGAATGTGGCAGAGCATTCTAGAACAGCGTGAATGGGTGAGGGCATTCTAGAACAGTGAAAATGTGGCAGAACATTCTAAAACAGTGTGAATTTGTAAGAGCATTCTAGAACAGTGAGAATATGGCAGCGCATGCTAGAACATTGTGAATGGGTTGGGGCAGTCTAGAACAGCGAGAATATGGCAGGGCATTCTAGAACAGTGTGGATTGGTGAGGGCATTCTAGAACAGTGAGAATGTGGCAGGGCATTCTAGAACAGTGTGAATTTGAGGGAATTCTAGAACCGTGAGAATGTGGCAGGGCATTTTAGAACAGTGTGAATTTGTGAGGGCATTCTAGAACAGTGAGAATGTGGCAGGGCATTCTAGAACAGTGTGAATTTGTGAGGGAATTCTACAACAGTGAGAATGTGGCAGATCATTCTACAACAGTGTGAATTGGTGAGGGCATTCTAGAACAGTGAGAATGTAACAGGGCATTCTAGAACAGTGTTGTGAGGGAATTCTAGAACAGTGAGAATGTGGCAGGGCATTCTAGAACAGTGTGAATGGGCGAGGGCATTCTAGAACAGTGAGAATGTGGCAGGGCATTCTAGAACAGTGTGGATTGGTGAGGGCATTCTAGAACAGTGAGAATGTGGCATGGCATTCTAGAACAGTGTTGTTTGGGAATTCTAGAACAGTGAGAATGTGGTAGAGCATTCTAGAACAGTGTGAATTGGTGAGGGCATTCTAGAAAAGTGAGAATGTGGCAGAGCATTCTAGAACAGCGTGAATGGGTGAGGGCATTCTAGAACAGTGAGAATGTGCAGAGCATGCTAGAACATTGTGAATTGGTGAGGACATTCTAGAACAGTGAGAATGTGGCAGAGCATTCTAAAACAGTGTGAATATGTAAGAGCTTTCTACAACAGTGAGAATATGGCAGAGCATTCTAGAACAGTGTGAATTGGTGAAGGCATTCTAGAATAGTGAGAATGTAGTAGAGCCTGCTAGAACATTGTAAATGGGTTGGGGCATTCTAGAACAGTGTGAATGTGGCAGAGCATTCTAGAACAGTGTGAATGGGTGAGGACATTCTAGAACAGTGTGATGGGAGTGATTTTGAAACTTCCAGATACAGCACACCAACTTAAATAGACTTGAACAAATAGACTTGGACAATTCACGATCTAGAATGTTCTTCCCAGGTCACATTGTTGCTACAGGCAACCAAGCATTTTACCAGGTGTGTCCAGTTCGGGTTCTAGAGGGTTTGAGTCTAGCACAATCCATGCTGATTCAGCTTATCGGTTAGTCAGCAGGTTTGATGGTGTGTTTACATGTTGGAGGTGGTGCAGTGTAGCAGTCACTAACAGTATAAACGTTTCTATAGTGGTAGCATTAGTGGTATTAAAAATGTATCATATTTATTTATTCTCTCTTCTAATGTGATAAAGGTTAAGAAAACAGAACCGTCCTCTTAGAGCTAAGGCCAGTGAAATCTGTCTACCATCAACATGTACACATAGCACTATTGTGAGCAGGTAAAGGATGTACTGGACTCTAGATGCAGTGAACTGATGAACTGTGTTTCCATTTCAGCTTCTCGGAGTATCAGCCTGTCCTGACTATCCAGCAAGATACAGCCGGACAACAGTATGACCTTTCCTCCGTATCTGCGGCCTCTGACTCCAGTTCAGCCGCTGGTAGAGCCAGCGTGACCTCAGAAGCTGAACTTAGTCCCAAGTCACCTGAGGTAAGCCTGCACGATAAGGAGAAGATACTGTGTGTAGCTGTGTTAACGTTCAGAGATCCCTTTTTGTAGCACTAAATGTTTCAGAACTCTGGTTCCCATCACCATCATTGTTAACACATCCTAATCATCTGTTGTCATTAAAAGACGCTGACCATTAGAAGCAGCTGAAGTGCCCTGTTGGTTATGTAATAAACTCTGTTTTGTGCAGGTTTTCTCTGACGGTTGCTTCATGGAGGATGATGAGGTCGCAGAAAGCTCTGGGCTCAGGTCACCCCCGCTGGCCCGAAGAGAGCGTTCAGCAGCAGAGCTGAAGGTGGAGGCTCTGGCCCGAGAGCTGGTACACAGGGACGAGGCTCTGGCTCCTCTTCTGGACACCTGGTCCAGCACCAGCACACTGGACCGGATGGAGGACATCTTCCCCTCCAAGTGCACGTCTCCAGGAAAATACACAAAGAGCAGCACGGCCCATCCAGGCGACAGGTAAAGACCCAGAGAACAGTCAGTACATCTCCGTCCAGTTCAGATTCTTTAGGAAATGCTTTAAAGGCTCACAGTTTGACTATTTTTATTATTGGTCACAGAAAACACAAATCAGAACTTTTGTTTATACAGTGAAATATAAACAATGGCAGTAATGCAGTAATGAATGTTTATTGTCTTTGGATTTTTACAGCTAAGACATGAAGAATTTAATTTCAGCCAAAAAAATGAGTGAATTTTATTATTGAAGATTATTTCTCTTTATTTGTTCTAAAAACAAATAATGTATTTCTAACGAGAGAGAAAGAGAGAGAAAATATAGAGACGGAGAAAAACATGAGTGATAGAAATTAAAAGAGAAGCGTTTTCAATAGACATGGAGAGACTGTAGAGGGACAGAAAGATGTGGGAAAGAAAGTGAGAGAGAGAGATGTGTGTGTGTGTGTAAGAGAGAATGATGTGTGTGTGAGAGAGAGCGATGCTGAGACAGAGTGATGGGGGAGAGAGAGAATGAGCTAGTGAAAGAGACTGAGATGAGAAGATTGTGTGGGAGAAAGATGAGATATGCGATAGTAAGTGTGTGTGTGTGAGTGAGAGAGAGAGAGAGAGAAGCATGAGAGTAAGACAGAGATGTGAACATGAGAGAGATGTGTGAGAGTAGAAAAAAGATGGGAAGAAGAAAGAGAAAGGTGTGAGTGAGTGAGTGAGAGAGAGATGGATGTGTGTGTGAGTGAGTGAGTGAGAGAGAGAGGTGTGTGTGCGTGAGAGGGATGTATGTGTGAGTGAGTGAGTGAGTGAGAGAGGGAGAGAGAGATGGGTGTGTGTGAGTGAGAGAGGTCTGTGTGAGTGAGATATGTGTGTGTGTGTGTGTGTGTGTGTGTGTGTGTGAGAGAGAGGTGTGTGTGAGTGAGTGAGGGATGTATGTGTGTGTGAGTGAGAGAGAGAGGTGTGTGTGTGTGTGTGTGTGTGTGTGAGAGTGAGAGAGAGTGTGATGTATGTGTGTGAGAGAGGTGTGTGTAAGTGAGTGAGAGAGAGAGATGTATGTGAGTGAGAGAGATGGGTGGGTGTGTGTGTGTGTGTGTGTGAGTGAGTGAGGGATGTATGTGTGAGTGAGTGAGAGAGAGAGTGATGTATGTGAGTGAGTGAGTGAGTGAGAGAGGTGTGAGTGAGTGAGAGAGAGAGAGATGTATGTGAGTGAGAGAGAGAGATATGTGAGTGAGAGAGAGAGGTGTGTGTGTGTGAGAGAGAGAGGTGTGTGTGTGTGTGTGTGAGAGAGTGAGTGAGTGAGGGATGTATGTGTGAGTGAGTGAGAGAGAGAGAGAGATGTATGTGAGAGTGAGTGAGTGAGAGTGAGTGAGAGAGAGAGATGTATGTGAGAGTGAGTGAGAGAGAGAGAGGTGTGAGTGAGTGAGTGAGAGGTGTGTGTGTGAGAGAGAGAGAGAGAGAAGGGAGTGAGTGTGTGCAGAGAGAGAGAGAGTGAGCGTGTGTGTGTGGAGA
>BRDA01000070.1:0-10558 GCA_036984385.1 Crenuchus spilurus | reverse complement strand
ATATATACATATACATATATATACATATACATATATACATACATATACATATATACATACATACATACATATACATACATATACACATATACACACATACACACATACATACACATACATACATACACATACATACACACACATACATACACACACATACATACACACACATACATACATACACATACACACAATTTATTTATTTACATTTTTCTCTTTTCACTTCACCAACATGCAGAAACATCACATACAATTCAGATAAAAAAAAAAATGCAGGTTGTAATATAATACAATTATTTCATAACAAGCCATGGAGGGTGAATATGCAAGGCACTTTATATGGTACTAATAGTTAATTAAGTTAGCTACATTGGCTTAACTAGCTAGCTAATAGCTTAAGCTCAAGTAACTCTAACGTCTACACACAGGGGTACTAACCCCTACACAAGCATGGGGGCCACTGTGGCCTGGTGGTTACGGATTCAGCATTGTGACTTGAAGTTCGCTGGTTGGAACCAGTCAGTGCTCACTGCATTCACTAATGCGCGTGTGTGTGTGTTTCCAATGATTGTGCACTTTTAGTTTTATTTTCATACCTGGGATGGGTCACCAGTCATATGACTGATGCAGTGTGTCCTCCCGTGCAGGTGGAGCTGTTGCAGGCTCTGTGCATGAGTGTGACGGTTCTTCGTGGAGAGCAAGCGAGTGTGCTGGAGGAACAGCAGCGTTATGGTGAGCTGGGCTGCAAGATGGAGGCGCTGGTGCAGCAGCACTGTAAACCCAACGAGAGGGAGAAATACCGCATGTTTATCGGAGATCTGGAGAAGATTGTTAATCTGTTACTGTCTCTGAGTGGACGACTTGCACGTGTGGAGAATGCCCTCAACACCCTGGACAAGGAGGCTGACCAGGACAGCATGGAGGAGAGGGTGAGGATGATTATACTACAAAAATTATATTGAGGCGATTACTAATAGGTCAGACACCAGAGGGCGGTCTTGAGCAGGTCCAAAATGAATCAAACGTTTCATCGTTTTAGATGAACGAGCTTGATTTCTCAACATAGATCAGCGTGTGCTTTTCTATTTTTAAATAAAGTTACAGAACTACAGGGGTTAGACAATGAAACAGCTGGTTTTAGACCACAATAATTTATTAGTAGGTGTTGGGCCTCCTTTTGCAGCCAGTACAGGGTCAATTCATCTTGGGAATGACATATTCAAGTCCTGCACAGTGGTTAGAGGGATTTTAAGCCATTCTTCTTGCAGGATAGTGGTCAGGTCACTACGTGATGCTGGTGGAGGAAACCGTTTCCTGACTCGCTCCTCCAAAACACCCCAAAGTGGCTCAATAATATTTAGACACAAAGACTTGCTGTCTTGGTCACAGATGCGCCAGCAAGACGTGCAGCAACAATTTGTCCTCTTTTGAACTCTGGTATGTCACCAATGTTGTGTGCATTGTAATATACTATATAACTGTGCTCTTACCTGCTAACTGAACCTTCACACTCTGCTCTTACTGGTGCAATGTGACATTAATGAAGATTGGCCACCAGACTGGTCCAATTTAGCCATGAAACCTCCCACACTAACATGACAGGTGTTTCAGTTTCATTGTCTAACCCCTGTAGATAGCAGAGCCAACCAATCAGCACTCAAGCTACCATATCGTCTATGTCTCCATTTTCTCAGGCACTTCTCTTCCATACTGTGCAGATAAGTTATTTTCTTACTTATGATCATGACCTCACCATAAAAGGCAAAAGAGCTTGTTTCGGAAAGAATTTTAATTGGACATAAAACCACATGTTGGTTTTTTTCACCCTAACCAATGTAAACTGAACTGAATACACTGGAAATATGCTGTGTGTTACTGAAAGGAGCTAGTGTACAGTGGAACAAGCTGTAGTTTAGTAAGACTTTGATTTATTGCAAAGCTCAAAGTCACTCTGAATTGCTCAGAAACAGTGGTCACCCTGGTGATGGACTGAAACCAGATGAATGAAAAGGAGAGTGTGAGCTTCAGGACGGTAGCATTACTGTAAAGACAAAGCAGACATTGGAGAACCCTGCGAGAACATAACACACAGGCTACCATTGTCTACAAAACATACATGCAGTGTCATGGTTAGCTGGAATAAGCCTCTAAAAGCCTGATCATTGTGCCAGCAATAAAGTTAAACAAACACTAATCTCTTAATGTTGCTGAAAACCTGATACGCTTCAGCAGAGTCCAGTTTAAGATCCCAAATATAGTCGAGGGTGTGTGTGTAGTGGGAGTGTCGAGATATAAAGTGTCTGATATAAGCTGTCTAAACTCCTCCAGTTACTCAGAACCAGGTCTGTAGGGCTGTTTTCTCTCATCTGTGTCGTAAGACTGAAAATTTAACACTGTTGAAGTGATATGAGGGCTTTAAAGGTGCCGTCATCGATGTTGGAGAAATCTTGCGTTGAGTTGATATTTGAACTCAACAGCCAAACAAATGCTCCCTACCCTTCAGTGCTCCTTCAGCAGAAGCTCCGCCCCCAAAATTTGTAGACATTTATTGCCAAGGTGAACAAGACCAGTCTAGCAAGATCTTTGTGGTCATAAAACTCCTCACAATCATACAAATATACATTAGAGAGAACAACACAGTTAATTTTGCTTTCATTCTTCCATTCCACCTTAAATAGTGCAGCAGTTATAGGTGAGGGTGAGTCAAAAGGATCGGCACTCTGGCTGTAGAATTTATTAGTGTTCAGAAAAGAGTTTTTTGACAATCTGCTTTTCAATACACCATCTATCAACATGCCTTTATATTCCCTCATTGAAACATGTTCGTTTCAGTCTGGATGCATTTTCTGAATGTGCACCTTCAATCTACAGACAGACAGATTTTTCACATTACATTTTATATGCCTGAATACTTCAGATGCTCTGAGAGCTGCTTTCCTAATTGGAAAAAAAAAAAGCTTTCAGTTAGTTTCCTACCTGACCTTAAGCTTAGTCCAGTACTGGAATTAATCACTGTATGGGAATGCAGCGCTGAACAATAAATACATTTGTTTTTACCATCCAATGCTTTTAAATTTTTATAATGTTCAACTGTCAACAATTATTGTACACAGACTGATAAATTATGTAAATATGGTGAACGTCCCCTGTAATAAAAACAGCCTGATAACATAGAGAGTTTAGGGAACATTTCAAAGTGAATTAGTTTTTACATACACAAATCTCACAAGAGGGCATTGTTGGGGGTCTTTAATGCTATAAATAAAATACGGCCTCTGAGTGATTTGAGTGGCACTTGCGTGTAGCAGCCACCAGGTTGTGCCAGATTTTATTTGATATGGTTTAGATATCTGTTTGTATGTATTTATTATCTCTGTGTGTTTTGGGATGACAACACGTTAGAAAGTCATCATTTTCTCCATTTAAGTGGATTTTTAAAGAAAGTGTCATCACAGACATTGAATAAGTATTAACGTTGCACTAGACTCTAGCTGCCTTGTTTATAGAATATTCTTAAAGGATTTTGATGTATTGTTTGTCTAGCAGACCCTAAAATCAACAAATTGATTAGAAATTAATACTAAATTCAATATGAAATAAATTAAAAAAACAAAAATAAAACATTACAGCTTTCATGTTACTTTTGGTAGTTTATATTTGAATTATTAAAGTAGTAGTTATTTGTAGCATGCTTTTAAAAGTATTAGTGCATCGCCAAAAGTTGAATTTATTCCACGATATTCTGTTTGTGTTTAGAATATAATTATTTAATTTTTTTGAACTTAAATTAAAAAGGTAAAATATCAGATTTTATTTTACTGCATGTAAAGTCACTTATTTTAAGCTTTTTTTGTTTTAATTTTGATACTGTTTGAATGTTAATTTACTTTAAATACAATATTCTAATAATCTGAGATTTTTGAGCTGTAAGTGAAAGTGAAAGTGCATAATCGCTGGCCAATGTGTTTGCACACAGAGGAATTTCCTCCGCATTTAACCCATCCGCACAGTGAAACACACATTTGTGGACATGTGCCCGAAGTGGTGGGCAGCTAACTATCCAAAGCGCAGATGGGCAGTTAGGTGCCTTCAGTCATGTCTTGCCAAAGGATCAAACCAACAACTTTCTGGTCACAAAACCAGAGTATTAACCACCAGGCTATGGTTACCCCAATCAGCCATACTGAACAACACATATATATATATATATATATATATTTAAATATGTTTATACATAAATGTCACTGTGTCATGAAAATAAAGTACATGACATTTAAACTTTTTTAATTATGAACTTTCACAATATAATTTTTTTAATGTGACGCAGAAATTCTGAGCAATGCTAAATTAATAAATCAGTACAACTGGATCATGATGAGATCAAAGCCTTATTACGTGTGTGTGTGTGTGTAGGAGTCTTTGCAGCAGAAGCGTAAGCAGCTGTGCAGTCAGCAGGACGATGCGAGGGAGTTGAAGGAGAATCTGGACCGGCGTGAGCGAGTAGTTCTGGATTTTCTGGCTAGGTACCTGAGCCCGGCCCAGCTTCACGACTATCAGCGTTTAGTCCGCGCCAAACCGGCCCTACTGATCCGCCAGCGCCACCTGGAGGAGCTCATCCGCCACGGTGAAGAACAGCTACACAGACTCACTGAGAACACCACCCACACTGAGCTCTACCCACATGGCACAGACTCTGCCTCTTCTAAGGCCTACACTACAGCACAGGGTCCTAATCCCGCCCACTCGCCACGACCGACTACTGTGACCTCACTCTGACTTCGCCCACCAGCACAAAATAGTAACAACAATAATAATAATAGTAATAATAATAATAATAATAATCCTGCTCTCAGCTGCTGAGGAGTGAGGCTGTCCCAAATGGCTCCCTGTTCCTTCTATTCGAGATGCACATCTGATATCACAGTGATGTCAGTATTGGACAAATTTGACCAATGATGTGATTTAACTAATATTTTAAACTAATATTTGATGTATTTATTGAATCCCCGCAGAGTATTTGGAAATGTTGGTAAAATATTTACATTTTGTTGATTTTAATGCATTTTTAATGCCATAGAAAGCAATTTAATGGTAATCCAGGCTGGTTTAGTCCTAAAATGGCATTGATACTGCATATCATAGTACAGAACTGCATATCAGCATTGACCATATCAGAGTAAAAATTAATTTATTTTGTTATATATATATATATATATATATATATATATATATATATATATATATATATATATATATATATATATAAACAAACTAAATATGTAATCCCAGAGTGGTTATGAAAATTCTTTTTAGCATTTTAAAAAATTATTCTATAATATTTATTAAATGTACCCATCTAACTCCTTAAGTACTGATTGATATCAGATCCATTTCATGTCAGTATTGCAGCCAATATTTAATCTGTCACTGCAAGTAATACAGTTTATGTCCACAAGGGGGCCATTTGGGACTGAGCCTTAGAGAGTGAGAGAGTACAGTGAATGAAAGTGGATAAAAAAAGGTCAGAAAAGAAGACAGTGACTAAATATAACATCATTTCCCTCCGGTGATCCCACAGAAGTGGGGAAAGTGCCTTAAGTGAAGGATTTTAAGCTTTTCCATCAGCGTAAAGGACAATGTTGACTCGGTAGTGTGTTTGCCTTTAGAAAGTGTCATTACATCTGTCCTCAGCACCTCAGAGACTGAAGACCGCTTGCAGGCGGTTCTGTACGTGCCTTCCTAAACTGTACTGTGGACAAACACGCTGCTGGACCTTCGGAAACCTGCCACAGTCACTGTGTTTTTCCATTTTATCAGAAAGCCTCCACGTCTGTCTGCACACTTTCCTACTGAACACTGCACAACCTCAACACTGTATTACAGCTTGACTTGATTGTTTATCAGGCAAATCTCTGCTAGCTGTGTCTGTAGCACACAGTCCGGTAACACACACTATACAATTTTCCTTGGGTGTAGTCGATCATCTAAAATTAGCTTCTTTGGTAGAACTGGAGCTGTGAGGCTAACGTTGCTGACAGATATTAGAAAATCAACAGTAGCTTAGTCATTTCTGTAAATAATAAATGACCAAAACTACTTCCTTTACTCAAACCTCATCCAGATCTTTTTTTGACCAATGTAGTTGTAGCCAGTCAACCTACTAGGACTCTCCCAACCACTTGCAATGTTCCTGACTCTAGGAGGGTGTAGACTAGCACAAGCCTCCTCCGATGCATGTAAAGTCATCC
The DNA here is from genome assembly GCA_036984385.1 of Crenuchus spilurus. Taxonomy (NCBI): domain Eukaryota; kingdom Metazoa; phylum Chordata; class Actinopteri; order Characiformes; family Crenuchidae; genus Crenuchus; species Crenuchus spilurus. Next base: position 4,310 of record BRDA01000070.1, on the reverse strand, counting down.
ACCACCGCTTTTCCAACTGTTGCTTATACATCGCTGCTGGGCAGCAAACACGCTCAGAGGAAATTGCCCAGTTCTGATGGATCAGCTGACAGACACCTGAGCCAGCAGACATTGCATGGTAGTACTGATGGGGAGAGAGCGCCATCTTAGCACCCAGACAGAGCACAGCCAATTTTGCTCTCTCAAGCCCTGGCTGTCGATGGCAAGTAGCATGGCTCGCAATCCTAGTGTCAGTGTCTTAGTCCACTGAGCCACTTGGGACCCAAACCTCATCCAGATCTTAATGAACTAGTCTCACAGACTAGTGGATGTGGTTTAGGACACAAAACTATAAACATATGTTCTGTGATAAATGTACAAATTCTCAAAACGCAGTTTGAATTTTGAACGAGATTACATACAAAAACTGCTGTTTAAACCTCTGACCACTAGATGGCGACATTTAATTTATCTTCAGTTATTAGACTCTTCCACTTGAAAACAAGTCATATATGGCACACTGCTGACAGTTTCCCAAAAATTAGATAAAAAAAAAAAAATCACAATACATCACCTTAGTCATAGTATCACAATATATGACAATATATCATAACTCCTGTATCAAGAAATATATCGTATCGAAAAGTTCTTATCAATACACAGCTCTAGTTTTGAACTAAAGAAGCAAAACGTCTCCAAGTACGTCATGAGTGATCAACTACATCTGAGGAAAATTGAGAATTGGTAAATATGATTGTGTTTGATGCTAGAAACCGAAATTAGCTTAATAAACGCTGAAGTACATCTTTAAACTACTGCCCGATAGGCCGTACAGCACATCTCTACAACTTGAAAGACTTCACAGCTTTTAGAACATTTACAGAACAAAAAGCACTTTGGAACGGCTCTTGTTTTCCTGATTCACTTAAAAATGCTGTAGACACACACACACACACACACCAGCTGTAGATACACACTGCCTGCACCGATCTGTGCAACAATAAGAAGCTCAAAGGCTGCCACGACATCAACAACTGCAATAATTATTTATAAATAGCCTCTATATATGAAAATGTGTGTAATATGTACGTGTACATACTCTGAGCTAACCTCTCCAGATCTATAAAGTGTAGAAATATATATATTTTATAAATGTTTCACCTGCCGGCCCATATGAGAAGTGCATGTGGAATGTGTGTTGTTTTAATAGGCTATAAATTAATTTGACATGCTTTAAAAAATGAGAAAAAGCTGCAGTTTTATCTGGAGCAGAAATTAAGAAACAGGAAATAAAACAGCGTTTTGATGGTTTGGCACAGTTTTCAGAAAAAAAGCATTACACACCATCAAGTGATAAGTATGTAGAGCCAGATATTGTAATATTTTTTACTAATAACCCCAGAAATGTAATATTTGCACTTAACATTACTTTAAGACCATTTATTATTTATATAAAAAAAATTTATATATAAATATAAATAAATATAAAAGAGAGAGAGAATTGATTTCAAATGGACAGTGTAGTATTTTTCTGTTAATGCAAATATTTTCACTCTGAAGCTCAATACATCAGTGTTACATGACTAATAACACTGTTACAGCAATAATTAAGAGACCGTAATAATTATTAGGCTTTTTATTACATAATTGGACTTATCAAATTTTTGACTGTTAAGTGCAAAAATGACGACATTTCTGGATGTTATTATAGTTTTGGTTCTATTAGTACAATATTCAGCTCTTTATATAAGTATAATGGAAACTGGCTTAATGTTTTTTTCTTCCTGTAGAACACCATTAGAGGAGTCAGTCAGCCACAAGTCACCTATTAAATCCTTTACGTTTGGATATCAAACCATCAGAAATCCATTACTCACCATTTACACACCATTACAAACCATCAGCATTTCATGGTTTCTCTGACTTGTTTTCAGCAGTTTAGAAAAGCACTCGCTGAGGTTCTCTCATAGTATCACGGCGCCCACAAGCGTCTGGTCGTGATTATTTTAATTATTTTCTGTCATCAACTTTTATTTTAAAAGCACTTTTAAAGCAGGGAGTAAATCACAAGGTTTCATCACGGTGTGATCCTACATCAAATTATTTAGCCAACGATCCGATTGGTTATCTCACATTGTGCAGCCATATGATGCTGATGTCTGCAGTCGATGTGATGTATTTCTACATATTTTCGGAGTAAATGATCATAATCAGCTGAACTGTAGGAGAGCACAGAGAGGCTGATAATGTTGGAACAGGTCTGAAAATAAACAATATCACATCAATGTATCGGACTGTCTGTCGATGTATTGAAACACATTGGATCGTTACATCCCTACTTTAAAGCGTTCACATGATGGGTGCCATCGATATTTGCTTTGTTGCCTTTCTTAGAGATAGAACTACAGACTCGACTTGGATTTCACGGTTGTTGTTGTTTTTCTGTTTGTTGTTTTGGAGAATCAAACAGGATGGACGCTGCTTTATTCTGCCTGAAAGAGGAACCAGAAAGCACATCCACAATTTACGAAAATAAATCTATTTTTTAAAAACGGACCCGTCTGCAGTGTTTGTTTTTGTTGTTGATTTGATTGCGTTCAGCCACAAGAGAGTTGGTGAGGTCAGGATGTTGAATGATCACCACCTCAACTCATCCCAAATGTATAAGAACACAGCTCAATGTTGGGGGGGGTAGGGTTATACCACTTTAGACCACACCTGGCATTAGATGTGGTGCCAACAGGTTCGTGTTTAGTCCAATTCTATTGGCACTACAGGGACTAGACGAGCTGCATGTTTGCAGGTGTACATCTGTGTCAACTTAAAGTGGCTGAATTCATTATAAAGGGTGTTTACATACTGTTTACATAAATACACAGGCCTAAATGTGGTAGCGGGGGTATAAATAGGATAACATTTAATACACACCCACCAGCCAATCAGAGCAGAGTATTTCTCATTTCTGGTGTTCTGTGTTCTAAACCACACCAACTCATCTGTGAGACCTCATCTGGACGAGGCCTAAATAACCTGGTTAGTCCTGCAACTCCAGTTCTTTACATCTGGCTTAAGTTGAAAATGTGATATTTGGGTGAGCTGTTCCTTTACCTCACACACCTCAGTGTAATTCTGATGAGCTGGATGAGGAGTGTTCTGAGTCGAGGATGATCTGTGGTGAATATTTGTGTTTGTGTTGGTCTTGGTTCACTCTGATCTGTTTCAATCTGAATTCCCTGAATTCCTCCACACACACACACACACACACACACACGACATTTACCTTAATTCTCTCACAGGACATTCTTCAGAAAAACAAACCCTCTGGAACGGATTCTTCAGAAAAGCTCTTCCTCCTCCAAAAAGACCTGGCGTACTCTTTATCTGTCAGAGGACGAAGAACAACAAGCAGAGAGATCTCAGCATCCACGGGCTGTGTTTACATCACACATAATCAGATAGCTGCAGGAATGACAGGGTTTATTTGAATCAAAATCTTTCATTAGCAGCTCAAAATAGTCAGAAATGAACATGTGACCTGCCCCTTAATGTGGATCGTAGAGAAGAAGAAAGTAACGATGTTCTGAATGGAAGGAGGAGATGCTGGAGTCGCCAGTTATTTAAAAGGTTAAGCCATTGAAGATCTTGGAGTAATTTCTCCAGACATTTTGATCCATGTGTGTGCATTAAAAGTGAATTTGTCACTAAATTAGTTTGCTTTTTCTGAACATATGGGTTTAACAAAACTAAAAAACCCAGACTTGATGGAGAGGTAATGTCTGCAGCTTGTCTTAGATCAGATGTTTTGATAGTTTCGGGGTTGGAAAGCTTTACGAAACTTATTTACATCACAGCCGTGAGCCTGAAAACTTGCTCAACCAGAAATAAAAAGCTAAAGTGTGTCAAGTCACACAGTGGTGAGCTGCTGGAAGATCAATAGGGCAGATAAAATACCCATAACTAACATATACAGTATGAAATCAACATACATACACTCACCGTCACACTGACCATATAGGTGCACTACAATTACAGACTTTAGTCCATCTGTTTCTCCATGTTTTGTTAACCCTGTTCTTCAAAGGTCAGGGCCTGACAGAGCAGATATTTGGGTGGTGTATCATTCTCAGCACTATAGTGACACTGATGTGGTGGTGGTGTGTTAGTGCGTGTTGTAGATATATCAAGCTTGCATGCTGCCAAATACAGAAGTCAGTATTGATGCTGACACAATACTCAGCATAAACTGAATGATATTAATGATAGTGATGCACCGATACCGATACCAGCATCGGGTATCTGTCCGATACCATGTGCGTGTACTTGTACTCGTA
>BRDA01000069.1:37790-59193 GCA_036984385.1 Crenuchus spilurus | reverse complement strand
ACTCTCTGGACATGTCAGGAAAGAACGATAATTTGCAGCCTTCCCAGTCAAGTGGCCCGTTCTCTCGTGCGGCTCTGAGGACCTTCTCCCTCGCAACGGATCGCAGAAAGCGAATGAGAACCATGCGCGGCGGTTTGTCCTCACTTGGTCGTGGAATGAGAGAGCGATGTGCCCTCTCAATTTCCAGCTCGCTGTTAAGTTCCATGCCCAGGCCTTCCGTAAGGATAACCTGGATGTATTTGATCAGACCACCTCCGCCTTCTCGACCTTCTTTTAAACCCACTAACCTGACGTTGTTGCGCCGACTTCTATTTTCGAGGTCTTCCACCCGTTTCCAGAGTATATCAATTGATTTTCCATGTTTTTCACCCTCACTTGTTAGCTGTACTGTTGCGTCCTCCACCGCTGATATGCGGCTCTCCGTCTCCTCAAGACGCTCCTGGATGGCCTTTTACTGAACTTTTCAGTTCATTCACAGTCTCCTTAATTTTGGACACATCTGAAGCAACTCCCTGAAGAGTAGTATTTATTTTACTGATTTCAGTCAGCAAGTCTTTCATTTCAGAAGGAGTTTTGTGATGTTGTTGGGAGTCGTCCGGTGGAGGACTCTGTCTGGTGGCCATGCGCGATGTAGTAGCTCCTTTGAAGTATTTTGAAGTTGCCATTTCTTCTCAACTTCAACTCAGACTTTATAAATTTCGATACGAAAATGATCGGTAGAGTATGTAGTAAGATACTCGAAGGTTTTTATACAAAAATTGAGTGATCAAAGTGTCGGATTATTTTGATTTATTGGTGGCTTGTCAGAGCCTACTCAAAGAGCTGCCATCTTCCTTGACGGTCCCACGTGACTCCCGATGGTCGTGTTTAACAGTTGGATACATTCCACCTGTGAACTGGTGCTCACTTGGGGAAGAATACTGGAGGAAACTCCTGACTGGACTATAGACTGCCAAAAGTGTACTTCTTTACCTCATTTAGCCCTGTTGTGCTGAGTAATCTACAGTGCCTTGCTAAAGTATTCGGCCCCCTTTTCAACCTTTTGCCACATTTCAGGCTTCAAACATAAAGATATAAAAAAAATTTTTTTGTGTGAAGAATCAACAAGTGGGACACAATCATGAAGTGGAACGAAATTTATTGGATATTTTAAGCTTTTTTTAACAAATAAAAAACTGAAAACTGGGGCGTGCAATATTATTCAGCTCCCTTGCTACTTTGTAGCACCACCTTTTGCTGCGATTACAGCTGCAAGTCGCTTGGGGTATGTCTCTCAGTTTTGCATATCGACAGACTGAAATTCTTGCCCATTCTTCCTTGCAAAACAGCTCGAGCTCAGTGAGGTTGGATGGAGAGCATTTGTGAACAGCAGTTTTCAGATTTTTCCACAGATTCTCGATTGGATTCAGGTCTGGATTTTGACTTGGCCATTCTAACACTGGGATACATTTATTTGTGAACTTTTGTACATTTATTTGTGCACCATTGTAGATTGTGCTTTGTTTCGGATCATTGTCTTGTTGGAAGATAAATCTCCGTCCCAGTCTCAGGTGTTTTGCAGACTCCCAACAGGTTTTATTCCAGAATGGTCCTGTATTTGGCTCCATCCATCTTCCCATCAATTTTAACCATCTTCCCTGTCCCTGCTTAAGAAAAGCAGGCCCAAACCATGATGCTGCCACCACCATGTTTGACAGTGGGGATGGTGTATTCAGGGTGATGAGATGTGTTGATTCTACGCCAAACATATCGTTTCGCATTGTGGCCAAAAAGTTTGATTTTGGTTTCATCTGACCAGAGCACCTTCTTCCACATGTTTGGTGTGTTTCCCAGGTGGCTTGTGGCAAACTGTAAAAAATACTTTTTATGGATATCTTTGAGAAATGGCTTTCTTCTTGCCACACTTCCATAAAAGGCCAGATTTGTGCAGTGTATGACTGATTGTTGTCTTTTGGACAGACTCTTCCACCTCAGCTGTAGATCTCTGCAGTTCATCCAGAGTGATCATGGGCCTCTTGGCTGCATCTCTGATCAGTCTTCTCCTTGTTCGAGGTGAAAGTTTAGAAGGACGGCCGGGTCTTGGTAGATTTGCAGTGGTCTAATACTCCTTCCATTTCAATATGATCGCTTGCACAGTGCTCCTTGAGATTTTTAAAGCTTGTGAAATCTTTTTGAATCCAAATCCGGCTTTAAACTTCTCCACAACAGTATCTCGGACCTGCCTGGTGTGTTCCTTAGTCTTCATGATGCTCTCTGCGCTTTAAACAGAACCCTGAGACTATCACAGAGCAGGTGCATTTATACGGAAACTTGATTACACACAGGTGGATTCTATTTATCATCATCAGTCATTTAGGACAACATTGGATCATTCAGAGATTCTCACTGAACCTCTGGAGTGAGTTTGCTGCACTGAGAGTAAAGGGGCCGAATAATATTACATGCCCCACTTTTCATTTTTTTATTTGTTAAAAAAGTTTAAAATATCCAATAAATTTCATTCCACTTCACGATTGTGTCCCACTTGTTGTTAATTCTTCACACAAAAAATTTTAATTTTATATCTTTATGTTTGGAGCCTGAAATGTGGCAAAAGGTTGAAAAGTTCAAGGGGGCCGAATACTTTCGCAAGGCACTGTATTGCAATGTGAAAATTAGTACTTAATTATTCATTTTAATTGAATGCTTTGTATTAGATTTGTGCTTTTTAATTTAAAGTCGTTGACAAACAGTCAAGAAAGCTAATCTCCATACAGGTGCTCAGATGACTACTTTTCAGTGCAAGCCTTACATGTGAAATCTGCAAGTAATAGATACTACTAAAAGTGAGGGTTTTGTTTTCTGGTGAAATTTATGGAAAACGTAAAAAGTTCACACTACAGTGATATATCATGAAATTAGGGCATTTAAGTAGAAGCATGCAATGGTGATTTCCTCATCTCAAACAATTTATCGAAACAAAAGCCAACAACAGTGGTGGGTAAACCCCAACAAACAATGCCAATGTCTCAATAACGTGTCTCATGCTGTTCACAAATCAAATTATTGTCTGCTGAGGCATGGCATTCCACTTTTTGGACTATTGGGTATTTAAATTATTACCCAATAAATTTACATAAATCCTATTTTTGAATAATTTCCAACAAAGAAAATGTAAAAACAAAGAAATAACAAGAGAATGTGATGTGTAATAGAATTTAAAACACTGCAGTGCAAGTCCTTCTGAAATCCACATTTAATGTTGATCCATCATACTCCATATTAATCATTTTCCTCACAGAGCTAATGAGACATCAGCTACATTTCCATCCACATACTCATTCCACTCGCCACAGTCTACTTCTGAGATGCCAAAGTAAAGGATTCTAATAAAGTCATTGACTGGACATGCAGAAGATTTCAACCAAAGCAGATTGATTAAAACATCAAAGAACAGTCATCTGTAAGAAAGGCAAACTGGGCCAGGACCAAAAAAAAAAGTAAAAAAATTAAAGTAAAACCACAACACAACTCTAGGAGAGCAAAAAGACTGACTAAAGGGTGTTGGAACAAATTAAAATAATTTTATGCTCAGTTTAAAATTTAAAACTGATACACATATATTATAATCTTGTTTGCACTATTTCACACTGCTATATGTAAAAATGTTTAAAAGAGAAGCAAAAGAGTTGTGAAATGAAACTGCACATTTATTGGGTATTTAGCTTAATTTCCTGGGTAAGGACTGATAGGCAGTCAGTGATGTTGAAAGGAGACAAAAAAATAACATACAAGTAGTCTGTTGGAATGTGCAGGGCAGGATCTACTCAAAATGCAGAAAAAAAATTGTCATGCGTTTCAACTTTTCTGCATGAACATTGTACACAAATACACACTAGCACACAGACTTAAGCTCACAGAAAAAAACATGTAGATAGAAAAAAATCAAGAAGAAACATAAAGCATTTCTTGACAAGGAAAAAGAAAACGGAAGAAAAACACTGATTGGTACGAAAGGATGTTCATAACGCAATGTTGCACATAAGTGCTGAAAGGTTTGAGTTGCATGCAGTAAGAATTGAAACACTGGCTCCTACTTGCAAGGAATTCTATATTGTTCACTCTCCACTAAACCAAAACGTCTTTCACAACACGTGAAAGCTTGTTCAATGGAAATTTCATACAGGGATGGCCTCAACCTGTAAACTTCACTGAGCTGATTTTAGAAGTAGGAACGATCTGTGGTTCAGTCTTACAGAAAGCAGCTTCATCAGCAATGACAAATTACAGGCATTTCCTTTTCCTTAAATATTACATTCATCATTGCTGCACCCCCTACCACCCGCCCCGCGCAAACAAACAAAAACTCATAAAGGCACAACATACATGTTGAATATTTACACATTATCTTCACTATAACTTCTCAGTGGAAAAAAATAGAAAAGTTATCTTACAGCTCTCTCTTTTCAAATTTCCATTTTACATTATAAAACAAAGCCTTGGCAAAGGAGACACTATCAAACAAATGAAAAATGTCATTTTGGAAAAGTGTCAGGTTCTAAACCTGAAAGTACTGCCAGCATCTACTGAAGTGTCACTGCCTTAGGCTTCATTCTCTCCTGTTCCCTGAGAGACCCAGTCCCCAATAGCGACATCCAAAATCTCCCTCAAAGTCTTGTGTTTTGGATCTCAAATATGGCACTTGGCTGGATGGATGTGACAGAATACGAGTGGGCCCCTTAAACAAGGGGTGCTGTGGGGCAATGAGATGTTACTATCCAGCTCTGTGAGATCTGTAAGGGAAGAGCCCTCCAAAAAAAGTAAAGACTGGATCTGCCTACTGCTCCATGAGACTTACGGATGTCACAAACTTCATACAATTGATTGCTGGTGAAGCTCATCCTCTAGTCCTCGAGGTGAACACTGACTTCCAGCACTTTGTAAGCTGGTGATTAACAGAAGACTTCAATCAGGTTTTAGCAGGAAATTACCCAAATTATGCTGCGTTTCAGCTATCTTCTAGTTAGCTGTTCTTCAACCCTTCACCCTGGTCTATATGCCTTTGATTCTTTGAAAGTACAAAATGTGTACGACTGACTCTTCCTTCAGCTCCTCATACACACACATACATGTACACATAGGAGCAGACAGACTGAACATTCCAGAAAGGAATTTGTCATGGAATTGCATTTATTACTAATTATTGTCACACATTTACATACACAGGAAGACTTTAAAATCAAAATCAATATTTTCAATATCCCTACAGAACACAATCGCTAACCTGAGTAAAATGTCCACTTTTAGGCTGGGTTGCACCAAGAAGGATTAAGCATAAACTAATCAGAATGTTAAACTAAGATTCAGTGTATCCTTAATCAAATCAAGGATTCATTCTAAATGGCCACATTTGGTGGTTTTATTTGTTAAAATATATATGTACCATCAGTAGCTGGAGATTCAAAGGAGAATTCCTCAGAAAACAATAAGATAGGCTTAAGTCACTGTTTTTTTTTTACAGTATCCATCATTCAGTTTCCATTATAAGTAGCAAAACTGAAGGTAGGCTTATTTTGCAGAGAGAGAGGAATTTTGCTATTCCACCAACAATGCAATCTTTATTATGACTAATATAGCTCTGTGAGAATATTTTGAATTTAAAAAGTAAATATGCTCAATTTGGATACGTGTGAGTAGAATCCAAATAATCCTAGATTTGTTCATCAAAGATTAAAATGTAATGGTGCAATGAGATTAACATAAAAATTCATCATGGTTAGCTTATCTTAGAGTATCCTAAACTCAGTTTAATCCTTGTTAGTGCAGCCCACCCTTAGTTTAACACTGGTATTTAGTGCTTTGTCATTCATTCATGTGCAGCATTGCCATGGTAAACTTTGAAACTGTAAGTTTATGAGTTTAGGAGAACTGTTCACACTGCTGGACCATTAGTGACTAGCAGCAGCGGGACAGGGAAGCTGTTCCTGATACCATCTGGCAAGTCAAGTCACTTCCTTTGTGTTCAAAGGGAGATTGCATCAGGGGGAAGGTTCATAGGGAGAGGTAATGCCAGAAAATGAAAACAGTTTCTGCCTGACTGTGTGACAAACAGAAGAAAATGTATCACAAGCATTCAGGAGCATCAATAAGAGGCTTTTCCCAAGACCAGAAGTAAAGGCAGTGACACTGCAGATACGAGTAGTCTGGATGATAAAAAATCGGGGCCCAGTCAAAATAATTCTGCGGACCTGTGCTTGAAAGGCCCAACCTAGCACAATGCAGTAAGTACCGCTAAGAAAGCTTATTGTTGGGGGCCTGTGTGTTGGCCCCATCCCTGACCCTATATGTTGAAACCAAGACGGTTACTTTACGACCATAAAACATTTCTTTTACTAAACTTCAATTTATGCATACAAAAACGCCACATAAAAATATGTTTCTTGTGCAGTATAAGTTAGTGCAATTATTTTAGTTTTTTTTCCTTTCCCTCTTCTTGTTCTTCTCATTGGCACTTAGTGAAGTTTACAGCCACTAGAGGGATCCACTCTCATTCTTTTCTGACTGCTGAGAGCGGAGCTGAAGTTGCTGTGAGCTCTGATTGGGCAGAACACCTACACACACACACACACACACACACACACACACACACACACACACACACACACACACACACACAGTCATATCAGAATATTATGATCACCCACGTAATAGTGGAAATAAGATATATAATATAATCCTATAATTCACAATATAACCACCTTTATCTCAGAGTGTTGCTCAGTGGTGATCCCTGACACTTTCCTGCTCCTTATAGAGGTTAACGTCCAATGTCATGTGTTGATTGCTCTGTACTGCTCAATGGAGTTGTCGTTCCTTTCTGGCATCAATGACCTGTAGGGCACCACTCTTATGCTGTTGGGAGACACTCAATCTACAAGAACTTCATTCTCGGTGAGGTGGCTCTAGAACATCCCAAAGAGTCGGTAGTTTCTAACATGCTACAACCCTTCACCCAGTACCTTATTATCAAGCCCTCTTGGACATCAGTCCGATCACATTCTTTGTCCATGATGATGGATTTACACTCTGCTACATCTGATTGGTGTGTTCACTTATTTACAGTATACATACAGCAAACCCTGTCATGTGGCATCTGTGACATCCCAGTTCCTAACATATGACTGTGTATATATTTACCAACAATATCAGGTTACAATTAAAAGCTCTGTTTCAAGTCAAGGTGTTGTCATGGAGAAAGATCAGAGATGGCTTTGCTCATCTTCAGTGGGGTCAGATAACATCGCAACACTGTCTGTGTGTGTGTGCGCGTGCACAGATGAACAGTCTTTGTTGGCAGCCATGTTGTTCAGGCAGCTAGCATAAAGAAAAGTGAGTGATGGAAAGAAAGAAAAAAGAGAGAAGGCTAGCACAGTTGAATGTATGGCAGAGTCTACATTCAAAGAGGCATCGCCAATCAGTTTGCGCCAGAACATGCATCTTTTTTTCATGACTGTAACTGTTTTGTGTAAATGCTGAAAGGTGATGCCATGTTTTATTATTGACTCTGCTTTGTTATGTTATTTGGGAAGCAAATAATCCTGTGAGGAAGCAAAGCATTGATTCACATGAGCCAAACCTTCTACAGAAAAATGCATTCATGTACAGGTCTGGTGTTCCACAGACTTAGACTAAAAAGTGGCCACTCACTAGGAATAATCAGTGTGTAGACAACCAGTCCATGAGATAATTACATATATCAGAATATTATCTTCCCTTACTTGTATTTCCACTCATTGTCCATTTTAACTCCACTGACCATGTAGGTGCACTCTGTAGTTCTACAATTGCAGACTGTAGTCCATCAGTTTCTGTGTATACTTTGTTAACCTCCTTTCACCCTTTTCTTAAATGGTCAGGATCCCCACGAGACAACCACAGAGCAGGTGGATCATTCTCAGTGACAATGATGTGGTGGTGATGTGTTAGTGTGTGTTGAGTGGCTCTGACTCAGCAGAGCTGCTGGAGATTTTAAGCACTGTGTTTACTCACTATCCACTCTATTATATACACCTTATGTTACACTTTGTAGATGTAAAGTTAGAGACAGTAGTTCATCTGTTGCTGCACAGTTTGTGTTGGTCATCCTCTAGTCCTTCACTGATGTTGACAGGATGCTCTTGGCTAGATTTTGTCCAGCAGTGACCCTGAGGTGTTAATCAGCAGCTCCGATGGCTCTGATCCACTCTAACACACCACCATCACATCAGTGTCACTGCAGTACTGAGAAGGACCCACATGCTCTGTGGTTGTCCTATCCCTTAAAAAACAGGGAGAAAGGAGGCAAATAGTATACAGAGAAACAGATGGACTGCAGTCTGTAATTGAAGAACAACAAAAACCATCCATCCATTATCACACCAGCTTAATCCTTATCAGGGTCGCAGTTAGTCCCATACCCCCTCACTGGGTGCAGGGCAGGGCATTACACTATTCAACTTAGCCCAGGACAGAGTGCCAATTAATCACTGGGTGCAAACATGCGCACAACAAAATCCACCTATACAAAATGGATATGTGGAGATGGAGGGAGGTCATCATAATATTCTGATATAACTGCAATATGAGCACACCTCTACTGCAGAAATTACCATGCTGATATGTACATTCCATATCAGCATGGTAATTTCTGCAGTGGGTATGCTGAGGCTCACAGTGAGCCTCAGCATACCCACTGCAATGGGTGATGAATACACTTGTTATTAAGATAACAAGGGATCAATAAAGTATCTATCTATACTGTAGATCCATACAAAAAGAAAAAACAAACAAAAAATAACTGATATATCTGTTTTCACTTAATATAACAAGGCTAAAAATGGAGGCGTTAAATATATCAGGACGTGAACAAGGTTTTATGAAAAAAATTCCCCACCTTAACAAATAACAGTGGGGGAACTCAACAAACTCCATATCTATTTGGAAGCATCAAGACAAATGAAGTAAATGCTAAAGGGTGTGTTTCTGAAAGTCTCATAAACTTTCTTAGTGCCACAATTGATTGCTCATCATGTTTAAAGCTACAAAGCATAAAGCAGGTAAGTATCCATTATTTGCTCCCCAACACATGATAACTATGGTCTTACTGGAAATCAGTAAGTTTGTGTAATCAGTTTGTGTCAGGTAAAATAGTGCTTAAAAGGTGAGAGCCCAAAGTCTACAAAGACCAGAAGTCTGGACTTATGCTGTCAGCCTGTTTGCCTTTGGTTCAAATAAAGTCTATGTAAGGAAAAGAAAGTGACAGGATAAGGTTTCAAAGTAGGCTGTCCAAATAAACCTGCTGCTGATTAAGAGCTATTTCAGAGGTTAAATCAAACCAAAGGCCAAAAGGTCAAACAGCTCAATAAAAAAGTGTACATGTTTGACCAGGTGAAGTGTATAAAGACTGCTACACTTAGAAGCAATGATCATTCTTCAACCACCACCTTCCAGTGAAAACATGCAACATGAAAGTTTTTTTTTCAGATTTTTTTCTTGATTCATAAAGAAAGAAAATTCTTGCTGTAAAATAGGGATGCAAAAGCCAATATATCTTGCATTTTTTCTGGAATTTTGTCTTTTTTTTCCTTTTTTGTGTGTGTTTTTTTTGCATGTTTCATAAAAGTGAAATATGTTCCAATTTTGTCTGTGGTGTGGAGGACATGGAGTGCCTCCTGAAATGGCCACATCCCAGAAGCCTCCGCCCTTACCTCGCCCCATCTTTTCAGTGTCCATTCTGGGGCACTGGAGAGGGTGGAGTGAAGAAACAGTCAGTGAAACACTGGTGATGGAAGAGTCCATTTGGTTGGAAGGAAAAGAGGAAGATCAGTCAGTAAAGCGCTGGCAGGCTTTCTTCCAGCGGCATGCTGTGCACCACAAATCTTTTTTCTCCATCCCATACACCTTGCGACACTTCTTTGCTTCACCTCGTGGTTTTCTGGTTAAGAGAAGGTTGGAAAGAAATAGCACACATTTGGGGTGTACTCACACACTCCATGATTTGATTCACAGTAGTGAGTTTACAATAGAGGTCTGCATTATCGCGGGACTCCCGCGGGACCCATTACAATACCTTGCAGCTCGGGACCAAAATTAATTGTCTTTTGCGGGAGCGGTCGGTCAGTCAGTCCAGTCGTCGCGGGAGTGGGACGAGACATACATGTTGAAAATTCCCGCAAATTAATAAATAGTCTAGAAAATTATGATAATCATGCAGCTAATCAGTAAGAAAGTAAAAATACTGGCGGACCGTCAGGTGAACAGATGACCAGGCTCTCTCTCTCTCTCTCACACACACACACAGGGCTCTCTCTCTCTCTCTGTTGCTCTAATAATGATTCATTATAACCTAAATCATATTTTGCTGTTGTAATAAATATTGTAGCGTTGGCCATGTCGAGGTATGTCATCACCTAGAAGCACTTGTGGGTTGTACACAGTTGTAAAACAGTTATGAATTGTTCATATCGGTTATTTTATGCAGTTGTGTTATGCTGACTTAGTGTTTTATTAATGTAATCATCATCCTGTGTTGGTAGATGTGATCCATTTGTTTACATGAGTAACTTACCATCTGTGAGATGTGGAGTAGCATTAGTGTCATAAGCAGCTCGGAGCATGTTATGTATCTAGCTTTAATCTTAAGTATTCACAAGTATACATAAAAAATGATTTGCGTAGTGCCTGATTCGTTTAAGTTACCTTTTTCTCCCACCATACCACAATATGTAAGTTGTAAGTTCTGTATAGTTAATCTAGTTGATGTGAGCATCAGGGGCAGTACTAGGGCAGTGCTACGGAGCTATAACCCTCCTTCTGTCTGTCTCAACGGGATTGCTCGTGCAACCTCACACACACCGGACGACCAACTAAACTTGCGCGCGCGAACGCTCCGCACCCCCGTGAGGACTGCGGGCAAGAGCGAGCGGACATGTTTATGTGGCGGGCGGGAATGGGACGAAAACAAGCGGGAGAGGGACTAACAAATCAGTCCCGCACAGACCTCTAGTTTACAATTCAATATTCTACTTTAAACAGAAGGTATACTATGATGATTGCATCCATCCATGTATCCAAATGTGAACAATGAACTTGGCTGTTGACTGGTGCCTTTTTTTATTATTCAAACCGTGGAACTCAAATAAATGGCATAATGATACTTCATGAGTTCACATTGGTGTGCTCAAATCACATGGCTGGTTCAAGATGTCAGAGCATAAAAACCCAGTCATACTGAGTGCTGGCTTAAAACTCCATAGTAGTTTTTAGTTTAATGTTCAAATAACACATAAAAATGGTCACAGGCAGATCAGAATATTATGATCAGAATAATAGTGGGAATAACTAACCAGTTCACTCAGTTCTGATCCCTGACACTTTCCTGTTCATTATAGAAGTTAACTGGTCCACTGTGGTGCATCAACTACTCTGTACTACTCACTGGAGGCATCAATGGCCTGTGGGGCACCACTGTTATGCCATTGGGCGGTACTCAATGTACAAGAAGTCCATTCTCAGAACATCTTTACTACAGCGGCTCTACAACATTTCACAAAGTTAGCGATTTCTGTGATACAACCACCCAGTGGTACTACTGAGATACAACTACCTTTCACCCAGTACTCTAATATCAAGCCCTCTTGGATAACAGTCAAATCACATACTTTGTCCATGATTATGGTTTTAAACTCTGCTACAACTGACTCACTTATTCATACATTCAGCAAATCCTGTCACATGGCAATTGTGATGTCCTGGATTGAGTTAATTTCAAATCAGGGGTGGTCATAATATGACCATGTAAGATTGTTTAAATTTGATAAAAACATCATATTTACATATTTGTCAAAGCAGGAGGTGAGATCATTCACATCTAATGTCAAATGTTACAGTGCAACAATGCATTGTTACACTCCTAGTTCAAGCATTTATTTATCAGCTAAGGTGAATAAAGATTAATATTTATTTATCCATAAACTGTATCGAGAGACACATTCTTGACAGAATATGTGAAGACTGAAATTGCAGCCTAATGTGTATCTTTACACACACTCACACACAGGCTGTACCTGATTCCAGTGGTGGGTTTGGGTGTAGATATGGTGGGGAGGTGTGTCTTGCTGGTGTGTGCGTGTGTGACAGGCTGTCTCTTCTCCCCGATACTCACAGTGCGGACATGATTCACTGGACCCTGCAGGAAGGAAAAGCCAAAAGCATAGACATGAGAGATCACAAGCCTTCTCAAGTATTTTCACCATAAATCTGATGACTCCTTTTATTATGCATTATCCCAAAACAGCACTTCAAACCATTTTTCAAACTAAATTGTTAATATGCAAACAGCAGGTTTCAGTGTTTAATGTGGTACAGAACTTTTCACATTGGTTAACATTTGAAGCATTTAATGCCTCTAAATCTGGAGTCATGAATGTGCTGCCTGATGTCTGAAAAGTTGCTTCATGATAGTTATGTATTTATTTATTTTACATTTTATGCATTTTGGCATTGGCCAACATGAGCATTTTTTTACTGAACACACAAGTTGCAATCAGCTCTTTAACAAGATCTGTGAAAAAACATGTCCTGTGTTGTGTGTAAGTTCACTGGTCATCTGGGGTAGTAAATATAATGTCTGCATTTGTGTGTAGATATTGTGAGCCCAGCTTCCTGTAACCAGCACTATTAAAAAGTATTCTCTATAATGCAGGATTTCGTATCAAGCCACTGCAAATAAGTCTTGAATCATGTAGTGATTACTGATGAAACTGCTCTACATTCCTCCTTCTGCCACTGACACTAAGAGTATTTGTGCTACACAAGCAGTTAAGCGTCTGCAAAAGACTAAGAAAGGTTCTGCTCATTAGAAACAATTAACATTACTCTTTGAGATATTTAGGGAAATGGCTATCATTAAAAAATAATACCTGTAAATAATATTACTATTACTGTAGCACTTTTCATACACGGAAATGTATATACATGTAAAGATGTACAAATATAATAGGAAACTAATGAGAGAGAAAGGACAAATCTGAAAGCTGTCTTAAAAAAAAGAACGTAAATCTGATGGGTGTAAAATAGAGAAATTTCTAAATCTTCAGAACATAAAAACATCCAGTAAGGCAGCATTTGTTGACTTTCTGTTGAATCCAGTTGATAATATTCAGAATATTCAGTCCAATTAGGCTTTACAATAAGTGAAGGTGCTAAACCCATCATATCTTTAAAACCTAATAGAAAAACAGACTTTAAAAGCAATTGTACAGCAGGAAAAAATGTTAACAAGTGCAATACAGCTATTGCTCAGGGGGCACAGTGACTCAGCATCACTAATAAATCATGTGTTTCACAGTATCTAGACTGATCTGTACTTCATCACTCAAAAATATCAGTTCACTACTTACATATGTCATGTTGAAGCTGAAGATTATTTTAAAAGTCTCGTTTATCCAAGACCAAGATGGCAGCTGCGTGAACAACGCCAGGCTCAGCGTCTCTCCAGAATCTGCTATTTAATGTTTTTTTATCTACTTTTCTCCAGACTACTCATTCAAAACTGCTTGGCATTGCTGTTTACAGCAGACAGGAGCTTTTGGACATCAGAGCTCAGATCTCCGACATTTTTATCCCTGATCTCCGACTCATTCCAGAGATCTTCAGAACACCGGAGGCTGCACACTCTTCTCGACCAGGCGGAACTGCACGTAGTTGGTGCCGAGAACGTAAACAAAAGTGGGGTAGACAGGGAGGGCTACGAGCTAAGCTAAACCCAGCGTTTTCCTCACCAATGTCTGTTCTTTGGCTAACAAAATGGATGAAATACGGCTCTCCATCAGTAACAACAGATGGATTATGGACTCAAACATCATGATCTTTACTGAAACATGGCTAAACAACAGCTGCCCGGACAAGGCTATTGAGTTAGCACACTGCTACATCCTACAGCTGACAGGATAGCAGAGGACTCTGGCAAGACCAGAGGTGGAGGTTTGTGCATTTATATTAATAAAGCTTGGTGCACAGACTCTGCTACTACTGAGAGACAAAGCTCATCTAATGTGGAGTTTATAATGGTCAAATGTAGACCTTATTACCTCCCCAGGGAGCTCAACTCCATCATCCTCCCCCGATCCTAACGCTAAGCTGGCTATGAAAGAACTTTATGCAGCCATTAGTAAACATCAGACCAAACACCCTGAGGCTGCTTTTATTGTTGCTGGTGACTTCAACCACTACAAATTAAAGACAGTCCTCCCCAGATTCCACCAACATGTCTCCTGCTACACCAGAGGGGACAAGACTTTGGACCATATTTATTTCAATCTGGCTGGAGCATACAAAGCAACACCCCTCCCCCACATTGGACAATCTGACCATCTCTCCCTTTTCCTCACACCTCGCTACTCACCATTCATCCAACGTGTGAAACCCACTGTGAGGATAGTAAAAGTGTGGCCAGAGGGGATAGACACTGTTCTCCAGGACCGGTTCAAAAACACTGATTGAACTATATACACTGACACAGACTTGAATCAGTATGCCACATCTGTACTGGACCACATCTCCACCACCATAGACAGTATCACCACACAGAAACAAATTACCATGTACCCCAACCAAAAGCCTTGGATGAATCGGAATGTCTGTCTCCTGCTGAAGGCTCGCAACATCACCTTCAGGACGGGAGATGCACAGGCCTACAGTACAGCTAGGGCTGAGTTAAAGAGGGGCATCAAACTGGCCCCTACAAGAGGAAGTTAGAAGAACACTTCTCCAACTCCGACACCCAACGTATGTGGCAGGGGCTCCAGATCATCAGATTACAGGACCATCAATCCCTCCCCCGCCTCCTCTGATGTCTCCTTCCTCAATGAGCTCAACAATTTCTACACTCGTTTTGAGAGAGGGAATCCAACAACAACAACTGTAACCAAGGCAGATGTGTCTGCAGACCACCAACCACTGACTCTTCTTCCCACCGATGTAAGAGCGGCACTGAGCGGGATCAAAGTTCACAAGGCTGGGGGTCCTGATGGCATACCTGGTCGTATTCTCAGAGTGTGTGCTGGAGAGTTGGCAGGGGTGTGACAGACATATTCAACCTGTCTTTGGCCCATGCTGTGGTACTAAGCTGCTTCAAAAACACCTCCATCGTCCCGATACCCAAGAACTCCAACCCATCAAGACTCAACGATGACTGTCTGGTAGCCCTCACCCCCATCATCACAAAGGGCTTCAAGTGGCTGGTCCTAGCACACCTCAAATCCTGTCTTCCCCCCACCCAGGGCTCCCACCAATTTGCATACTGCCAGAATAGGAGCACAGAGGATGCAGTCACCATAGCACTGCACTATGTCCTCTCAAACCTGGACAATAAAACACCTCTACCAGGATGCTGTTCATAGACTTTAGTTCAGCATTCAACACATTCATCACTGGACAGGATGCAAGTGGACCCTTGCCTGGTCACCTGGATCTCCAGCTACCTCACTGACAGGCCGCAGTACGTCAGGCTGAAGGACATCAGTAGCACTGGAGCACCTCAGGGCACAGTATTGGCTCCTCTTCTCTTCACCCTGTACACAGCAGACTTCTGCTACAACTCAGAGCTGTGTCACATTCAGAAGTTTGCTGATGACACGGCCATTGTGTGATGTATCAGGGATGATAGAGAGGAGGAGTACAGGAGAGTCTGGTGAGGGATTTTACTGTCTGGTGTTACAGGAACCATCTACAGCTCAACATCTCAAAGACCAAGGAGCTGGTCATTGACTTTGGGAGGTCCAGACCAAAGTCACAACCAGTTCTGATTGATGGAGTTGAGGTGGAGGCTGTGGATTCCTGTAAGTATTTAGGGCTGTGGCTGGACAGAAAACTGGACTGGTCCTGTAACACTGAGCATCTGTACAGGAAGGGACAGAGCAGGATGCACTTTTTGAGGAGGCTGAGGTCTTTCAATGTCTGCAGGAAGCTCTTGTGGATGTTCTACCAGTCTGTGGTCAGCAGTGTGCTGTTGTACGCTGTGGTATGCTGGGGGGCAGCATATCCATGAAGGACACACATCCAGGCTCTGTAGTGGGCATGAAGCTGGACTCTCTGGTGACGTGGCAGAGAAGAGAACTCTAAACAAACTGCTGGTCATTATGGACAATGCCATTCACCCTCTGCACACTGTCATCAGTCATCAGAGAAGCCTGTTCAGTGACAGACTGCTCCTCCCCAAGTGCAGGACAAACAGACTAAAACACTCCTTTGTCCCTCAAGCCATCAAACTGTATAACGCCCCTTTGGGTGGGAGGTCAAGGAGCAACAGGGTAACAGGACAGTAAATACATCAGGTACATGAAGTACATATTCAAGTGCAATTATTATGTGCAATATTTTTTAATAATTAATACACTGTTTATATTTTTTATGTGTATATAATATATATTCCTTATCCATATGTATATATTACTTTTTCAACAACCTTATTAATATATTATCTACCTACCTCTTTTACTGTACTGCACTGATGATGCTGCTGGAACCTTAATTTCCCTGAAGGAACCTCCTAAAGGGATCAATAAAGTATTATCTATCTATCTATCCATCCATCCATCTATCATCCCCTCAAAACTCATCGCAAAACTCATAGACTTAGGCATCAGTTCCCTCATGTGCAACTGGTTACTAGACTTCCTGACCAACCGACCCCAACATGTCCGGTTGGATAACCACTACTCATCCCCCATCACCATAAACACCGGTGTACCACAAGTCTGTGTAATGAGTCCCTTCCTCTACTCTCTCCAACACCATCATTAAGTTTGCAAATGACACCACAGTGATCGGCCTCATCAAAGACAACAATGAGACCGCCTATCTATAGTTTTCATGTGACGTCACGTTTTGAGTATCCGCCATTTTGTGGGTCAAGACAAAGAGATCAATAGTGCTTACAGCGTTAGTGTTAGTTTATGACATCTGTTTGTTAGTTTTTAACAAAATATAGTTCGTAAATAGAATGGAAAACGAGAAGAAGATGGAAAACCTCTGAACGAAAGTCGTTCAGAGGTACCTTGATGGTTTCGATGTGGCAACAAAGTTGAGATATTTAGAGAAAATTGGTCTCATAAATGACAACGATCTGTACGAGTTGCACAAGCATCATTGTAAAAGAGATGTACTTGAGTGGCCGAACATTGCATATCCGGACATTGTCAACTACCTGGTAAATGGTGTGAGTGCCTACACTCTGAAAGATTTAAAAGCTTACAAGTCTCTGGATGCCTATAATCAATTTGTTTGTGGATGAGTGAAGGACGTTAGTAGCATAACCTTCGCGGACAAGTGCCTGTTAACTGCAAGGGTAAGCTAACGATATACGGATTATTATGATTATAGAACTGTATAAATTACAGTGGTAAACCCGTGTTTAACTTATGTTTCGACTTTAGATAATCTATTACATGCCGAATTGTATTACTTTATTGACTTAAATGTCAAAATAAAGCTCAGTTATTAGTTAGGCTAATGAAGTTTCCATATGCATGAAAATATGCTTGTTTAAGAAATGATGGACATTGCCTTAAATACTTTTAACAGTTACTGGACACATTAAATTGGTAAACATGTTGAAAGTACTTACATTAGTTTTATGTGTATTACTGTCTTTTTCGTTGTTACTTTATGGCTCTTGTTTACTATGGCTCTTACTATGACATACTCTGCATTACAAAAGAATGGCATCATTTATATTCTTATATACATTGAAATATCATGACAAAAAAAACTACAAGACTACATGCCACGTATCATGCCACGTCAATGAATTATGTGTTTTGCTGGATTTTTAAGGAAACAATAATAAAGATAAATCAATAAACAGCGACGATTATGAAAATATTCGGCTTACCTGACAAGAAATGATCTGAGCACACTTTAGCATATTTACAAGGCTGTTCTTTTCAACCAATATTTTCCAGCCATTTCCTACGACGCTCTTCGCTGAGTTTTCTTGTTTGGTCTCCCTGTGTTAAACGCACAGTTGGAATGGTGTACCTGCTTCATTTAAAGTCCAGATCAGATCTATTTTTACAACTATGAACCCAACATACATGAACCATTGTCAGGCTTGTAAATAAAATAAACTTTCAAATGTGTAGCACATCATGCTTCATCATGCTCCATTGTTTACCTCGTTTGACCCACAAGATGGCGGATGGAAGTGAAAAAGCTTGCATCCGCCTAAAAGACGGGAACTATCTATAGGGAGGAGGTGGATCGTCTGGCTGAGTGGTGTGATACCAACAACCTTCTGCTCAATGCTGAGAAAACTAAGGAGATCATCGTGGACTTCAGAAGGATTGCTGACCCACATCTGCCCATCCACATCAAAGGGACAGCAGTGGAGAATGTGAGCAGCTTCAAATTCCTAGGTGTTTACACATCTCGAGGACCTCACCTGGACAACTGACTGCTCCAAGCTGGTCAAGAAGGCTCACCAGCGCCTCTTCTTTCTGAGAGCTCTGAGGAAGAATCACATGTCCTCAGACATCCTGGTGAACTCTTATTGCTGCACTATTGAGAGCATCTTGACCAACTGCATTATAGTATGGTACGGGTGCTGCTCTGCCTCAGACCGGAAGGCGCTGCAGAGGGTGGTGAAAGCCGCCCAGCGCATCATCGGAGCACCACTTCCTGCCATAGAGGACATCTACAGGAAGCGGTGTCTCATCAAAAGATTCCAGTCACCCAGCACACAGACACTTCACCACCCTGCCCTCTGGGTGGCGCTACAGGAGCCTCCGGACTAAGATCACCAGGTACCAGAACAGCTTCTTTCCAACAGCTGTCACACTCCTGAACTCTAATACATTTTATTTAATGGCGCCTTTCTGTCACTCAAGGTGATATGACATAGTAGTAATAATAAAACAATAGAACAGAAAGATAATACTCAAGAATAAAATAAATAATAAAATAAATAAAATATAAAATAAAGTGAATAATATAAATGATTAGGGAGCAATTGAAGTCAGACGTTATAGGCCATTCTAAAAAGATACGTTTTGAGAACGGCCTTAAAATGCAAAATGGAATCAAAGTTCCTTAAATCAGGAGGTAGAGCATTCCATAGCTTAGGGGCAGAGCTACTAAAAGCCCTACCTCCCATGGTACTAAGGCGTATTATGGGAACAGACAGATGTGTGGAGGCAGATGATCTCAATGATCGTGAGAGGAGATATTAATAAGGTCTGAAATATATACGGAGGGGAACGGTTGTAAATTGCCTTGAAAGTGAGGAGTAAAATTTTGTATTGGATACGCTGCTTAACCGGAAGCCAGTGCAACTGATGTAAAACAGGAGTGATATGGTGAAAAGGAGTTCTCCTAATAATACATGCAGCTGCGTTTTGAACCATTTGCAGTTTGTGTAGTGATTTAAGGGGAAGACCAAAAAGAAGAGAATTACAATAATCCAGGCGGGAAGTAAGTGACTGAGACTATGAACCAGAATAGCAGTAGTGTGAGAGGAAAGAGAAGAGCACAGTCGATTAATATTTCTGAGGTGAAAGTAAGCAGATTGAGTGATGGTATTGATGTGTGATTGGAATGAGTATTATTCAGGATGACATTTTACCTGAGCTGAAGTAGAGACAGAACAATTATCAATTGTGAGAGAGAAACTGTTTGCTTTGGAGAGATTGGATTTTGTGCCAACAAGTTGCACCTCTGTTTTGTCACCATTTAATTTGAGGAAGTTGTGAGAGAGCCAGGTTTTAATTTCAGCTAAACAGTCAGTAAGGGAGGGCGTGGGAAAATTGGAAGTGGGTTTACTTGACAGATAGAGTTGGGTGTCATCTGCATAACAGTGGAAATTGATATTATATTTGCGAAAGATGTTACCAAGAGGGAGAAGATAGATCATGAAAAGAAGGGGGCCCAGGACAGAGCCCTGAGGCACACCAGTGATAACAGGAGAAAGTTGAGCAGTGAAAGTTTTGAGTTGGATAAACTGAGTGCGGTTTGAAAGATAAGATTTAAACCATTTTAATGTTATGTTGGTTATCCCAATGGAGGACAGTCTATGAAGAAGAATGGAGAGACAAACAGTATTGAAAGCAGCACTGAGATCCAGAAGAATAAGAACAGAGAGAGAAGGCCAGAATCGGCAGCGAAGAGGAGATCCTTAGTGACTCTAACAAGTGCTGTTTCTGTGCTATGAAAAGAACAGAAACCAGATTGAAATTTTTCATAAGAATCATTGTGTGATAGATGAGAAAGAAGCTGAGCTGCTACCACTTTCTCTAGTATTTTGGAAATAAATGGTAAATTGGAAATAGGGTGTAAGTTATTAAAATCAGTCGGATCAGCACCAGGTCTTTTTAAAATCGGGCTAATAGCTGCAGTTTTAAAAGCCACTGGTACAGTGCCAGTTGTAAGAGAAGAGTGAATGATAGCAGTAATAAGAGGAAGCAGAGAAGGAAGACAGGATTTAACCAGTATTGTGGGAAGAGGGTTCAGTGTGCAGGTAGATAGCTTCGCATTACCAATAAGATCAGAAAGTTCAGAGATAGAAGGAAGAGAAAAAGACGAAAAATAATTTGAAGGAAGAGGAGACTCACAGGTTATAGGAAGTGTAGGAAATGGTAGGGAAGAGTTAAGAGATTTAGAGATAGTCGTAGATGTAGAATTAGTTTTAAACGACTTAAAAATCTTCTCAATTTTTTCATTGAAAAAGACAAGAGAATTACAGAAAGCAGTAGTACGGAGATATGGTGGCAGAGAGTCCGGAGTTTGAACAGTTTTCTTATAAAATGCATAGAGTGATCTAATGTCACCATTCATAGAAACAATTAAACCAGTATAATAGTTTGATTTAGCTTGAGACAGCAATTTGTAACCTGTAGACTTGATGTAATTCTTTCAAAACTACTTAAAAACTCAGTTACAATCAAACCTATTTTAACAATAGTAAACTTGTCCCTTAGCTTAGGACACGTACCAAAAGCTTTTAAAGTAGCAGTTATTAAACCTTTGATTAAGAAATCAAATCTAGATCATAATACACTCATCAAAATCTTAAGACCAGTTAAAATTTGCATTTTGCACTATTGAATCTTAAGAAGGTTCTAAATAGAGTTTCACAATGCTAAAAGAAGAAATAGGTGTAAGCAGAGCCGGCGGTAGCATAGTTTGATTCTTGCCCACCCAATCAAAACCTCTCATACCGCCAGCAGGCAGCGAAAGGTCCATCCATCAAGCCACGCCCACAATAGTTTTTATTTTCCACGCTTGGACACTCTCTCACTCAGCTGAACAGCTCGCTTTGCTCGACAAGTCGACTCACTCTCTCACAGGTTCGCACCTTTTATTTTTGATAACACCCGCACCGAACTACCTA
>BRDA01000069.1:23233-36609 GCA_036984385.1 Crenuchus spilurus | reverse complement strand
ATTAGGGATTAATGATTTTATGTCTGTTATTGCTAACCCTGTAAAGCTGCTTTGTGACATCAGTTGTTAAAAGCGCTTTATAAATAAAATTTGATTGATTTGATTGATTGTTCCATTGAAAAAAAAAGCCCCCCAAATCATGATGGCGCCCCCCCCCCCACCACTGTGCCATGTAGAAAACATCTCAGGTAAGATCTCCTTGATAGGCCAGTAATGTTGGAAGCCACCAGGACCATCAAGGTTAAATTTTTTCTCATAAGAGAATACAACTTTCTTCCACCTTTCAATGTCCCATGTTTGGCTTTTAAAGGTTATGGTCTTCATGTGAAAATGAGTGAAAATGCAGTTTTCAAAAAATTGGCTGCTTAAAACTTTTTGTCTCTTGCACTGATTTCTTCTTTTAGCATTGTAAGTATTTAGCAAGCTCTACTTAGAACCTTCCTAAGATCCAATACTGCTAAATGCAAATTCTTGCAATTTTTTAACAGGTCTTATGATTTTGATCAGGAGTGTATATTGTTCAATTATAAACCTATTTCTAATTTTCAATTTATGTCTAAAATCTTGGAAAAAGCTGTGGCCCAACAACTTTACTCATAATAGCATAAAAATCACATTTATGAAAAGTTCCAATCTGTATTTAGACCCCATCATAGCACTGAGACAGCTCTTGTTAAAATAACTAATTATATTCTTGCCTCTGGTCCATGTGGTTCAATGTGGTAATGTGGTTCAAACCTTACCCTAACAGAATGATACCAATTTGTAAATGTTAATGATGTATCATCCAGCAGTACAAAAGTGAGATATGGAATTCCACAAGGTTCTATTTTAGGACCTTATTATTTATACTTTATATGCTGCCATTAGGCCAAGTTATAAGCAAACACAGTATTAATTTTCACTTATACACAGATAATACATAACTTTATATATCAGCTAAACCTGATGACAGGATTATATTAAAGAAAATGTTGTATAACTTCCTCCTTTTAAGTAGTAACAAAACATAGGTTCTTTTTCTGGACCCAAAGACTACAAGAAATAAATGATCAGGCTTAAGTTTAAATCTGGATAACTTCATTGTTAATCTGGTCATAATTGACTCAGATTTATCATTTGACCAACACATAAAACTACCAGAACAGCTTTTCTACATCTCCGTAATATTTCCAAGTTAAGAAATGCCTTATCCCTACATTATACAGAAAAATTAATACATGTATTCATTACTTCAAGGCTAGATTATCGCAATGCACAATTATCAGGATGTTCTATCAGTAACCTAAATAAACTTCAATTAGTTCAAAATGCGGCAGCCAGGGTAGTTACTAAAACCAGAATGTGAACATATTAGCCCAGTTCTATCAGCAGTACACTGGCTTTTAGGTAAATTCCCAACTGAATACAAAATTCTTTTAGTGATGTATAAAGCCCTACATGGGCTCGCCCCCGAGTATCAAGAAAACCTCATTTCCTATTATGAACCATCTCGTTTACATAGATCACCTGGTGCTGACTTCTTGATAATCCCCAGAATACAGAAATCATCAGCAGGGAGAAGAGCCTTTTCTTATAAAGCCCCTCAACTTTGGAATAACCTGCCATACAACATACAGGACTCAGTTACAGTCTTAACCTTTAAGTCTAGGCTGAAACCTGTGTAGTTTAGCCTTTGCTAATTAGTACTTTACATTATATAAAGGTTGCAGATCCATGGGTTTACTTGACATTGGATTTAGAGTAAACTGAGATGCTGCCGCTCACACACAAACACTTTTGCTGATGGCGGAGCTGAGGGATGCCAGTGTTTCAGGGAGCTCCCATGTCTGTTTACCTTCTGGCTCTCTCCTTTTAGGTAGGCTATTCTAGATAGTTCTGCTGGAGTCATTGCCCACACTCTGATAAGTCTCATAGTCCTTGTACTTCATAAACCCAAACATAACTAATTCCATCTTTTTCTTTCTTTTTCTCATTCTCTTTTTCTGAGTGAGTACCAACTGGACTGGCCCGACGCTGATGGAACAATGGATACTTTCTCTGCATGATGCCACCTTAGACTAGCTGCCCACCAATGACCAACTACTGATGCCGTACACTACTGATCATATTCAAGTTTATATGGACTTTATTGGCTGCTACCTTTATTATCATCATTATTATTATCATTCCTGTTCACTACTTTCACCATATCAGTACACCTGAACACTCCATCAGCATCACAGGATTATGTGACTGTATCAAGAAATTATAATTAGTTGACCAGAAGAGGATTGGTCACCCATGTGAGTCTGGTAACTTTCAAGGTTTCTTCCTCCACCTTTGAGGGAGTTTTTCCTCGCCACTGTCGCCGTTAGCTTGCTCACTGGTGTTTTATTATTACTAACCATGTAAGGATGCTTTGTGACATCAGTTGTAAAAAGCGCTATATAAATAATTTTGACTTGATTTGATTTGAAGGCTTGTCAGCACTAATGCAATGCTGATTAGTCCTGTTTGGGGCAGTTACGAGCAATGAAGGGACTTTTTTCTGTGTGTGTTGGTTGATATAATGTGATGCATCTATTCTCTGATATACTATATTTTGCAAAACCATTTCAGACAGGAAACAGGAAGTTATGCAAGAAATGAAAACCCCCCCCACAGATGTAGGAAACATGGTGTGATGCAAGGACTTCTGCAAAAATCACAAGAACAACAATGCAGAAAAGACATGTCTGCACAATGATGCTTGAAAGTTTGTGAACCCTTTATAATTTCCTACAGGTGCTGGTCATAAAATTTGAATATCATGAAAAAGTTGATTTATTTCAGTAATTCCTTTCAAAAAGTGAAAGTTGTACATTTATATTCATTCATTATACACATATTGATATATTTCAAATGTTTATTTCTTTTAATTTTGATTATTATAACTGACAACTCATGAAAATCCCAAATTCAGTATCTCAGAAAATTAGAATATTATTTAAGACCAATAGAATTTTTTTTTTTTTTTTTAGAAATGTTGGCCAAACTGAAAAGTTTGAACATGAAAAGGATGAGCATGTACATGTGCATGTACTCTCAATATTTTATTGGGGCTCCTTTGGCCTGGATTACTGCAGCAATGCGGCATGGCATGGAGCCAATCAGTCTGTGGCACTGCTCAGGTGTTATGAGAGCCCAGGTTGCTCTGATAGTGGTCTTCAGCTCTTTTGAATTGTTGGGTCTGGCGTATTGCATCTTCCTCTTCACAATACCCCATAGATTGTCTATGGGGTTAAGATCAGGCGAGTTTGCTGGCCAATTAAAAGAACAGGGATACCATGGTCCTTAAACCAGGTACTGGTAGCTTTAGGCAATGTGTGCAGGTGCCAAGTCCTGTTGGAAAATGAAATCTGCATCTTCATAAAGTTTGTCAGCAGCAGGAAGCTGCTCTAAAACTTCCTGGTAGATGGCTGCATTGACCTTGGACCTCAGAAAACACAATGGACCAACACCAGCAGATGACATAGCACCCCAAATGATCACTGACTGTGGAAACCTCACAATGGACCTCAAGCAACGTGGCTTCTGTGCCTCTACTCTCTTCCTCCAGACTCTGGGACCTTGATTTCCAAAGGAAATACAAAATTTAATTTCATAAGAGAACATAAGTTTGGACCACTCAACAGCAGTCCAGTCATTTCAGTCTTTAGCCGAAGCAAGACACTTCTGGCGCTGTCTTTTGTTAAGAGTGGCTTGACACAAGGAAGGCAACAGCTGAAACCTATGTCTTGCATATGTCTGTGTGTAGTGGATCTTGAAGCACTGACTCCAGCTGCAGTCCACTGTTTGTGAATCTCCCCCACATTTTTTAATGGATTTTGTTTTTCAATCCTCTCAAGGGTGCGGTTATCCCTATTGCTTGTACACCTTTTTTCTAACACATCTTTTCCTTCCCTTCACCTCACAGACGAAGATTGGACACAGAGCTCTGTGAACAGCCAGCCTCTTTAGCAATGTGCGCTCCTTGTGCAAGTCCTTGTGTGACGTCTTCTGGACTTTCCCATAATTGTGTAGACTACAGAACTAGACTGAGACCATTTAAAGGACTTTGCAGGTGTTTTGTGTTAATTAGCTGATTAGAGTGTGGCACCAGGTGTCTTCAATATTGAACCTTTTCACAATATTCAAATTTTCTGAAATTAATTTGAACTAAATTTGGGATTTTCATTAGTTGTCAGTTATAATCATCAAAATTAAAATAAATAAACATTTGAAATATATCAGTCTGTAATATTCTGTAGTATGTAACATGTCTGTAATGAATGAATATAATATACAAGTTTCACTTTCAGAATGGAATTACTGAAATAAATAAACTTTTTAATGATATTTTAATTTTATGACCAGCTCCTGTATATTTTTGCATAAATATGACCTAAAACATTATCAGATTTTCACACAAGTCATAAATGTAGATAAAAGGAACCCAGTTAAAGAAATGAGCCAAAATATTACACTTGCTCATTCATTTATTGAGGAAAATGATCCAATATGACATATTTGTGAGTGGCAAAAGTTTGTGATCTTCTAGATTTAGCAGTTAATTTGAAGATGAAATTAGAGTCAGGAGTTTTCAATTAATAGGCTGACAATCAGGTGTGAATGGGTACCCTGTTTAATTTAATGAACAGGGATCTATCAAAGTCTACTCTTCACAACATGTTTGTGGAAGTGTATCATGGCACTAACAAATGAGATTTCTGAAGAAATCAGAAAAAGAGTTGTTGATGCTCATCAGGCTGGAAAAGGTTACCAAACCATCTCTAAAGAGTTTGGACTTCACCAATCCACAGTCAGACAGATTGTGTACAAATGTAGGAAATTCAAGACCATTGTTACCCTCCCCAGGAATGGTTGCAGCTATTGCTGCAAAGGGGGTGGTCACACCAGATACTGAAAGCAAAGGTTCACATACTTTAGCCACTTACAAATATGTCATATTAGATAATTTTCCTCAATAAATAAATGACCAAAATGTAAAGGGTTCACAAACTTTCAAGCACCACTCTAACTTTCCAGGGGTGAGTAAACATTCACAGTATCTGTATATGACAAATTAACTAATGAACAAATACATAAACGTTATGTACGTTATAACGTTATGTACGTTATAAAAGTTTTCTCACTGGTGGGGTTTTAAAGATGACAGGAGGTGACTGCCAGGAGACACTGATGGCACTCTGGCTGTGAGGCAGCTCGGACGACATGGTGGGAATGTTGACAGGAGCAGTGGCCTAAAAAACAGAATAAATTTCTGAGAGATTGAGCACAGAAAAGACAGACACATGACCCTGCAGTCCTCACAGAGCACACAATTAAACAACTTCTATTCTTATGATACAGCACCAAATCAGAAAATGTTTGGACATTACAATATGTGTTTCTTACATTTACTTTGACTTTTATTTCATCACAGATAGAAATGTCATGTTTTTTTTTTAGTTAAATTTATTTAATTTGTTAATATTCTTTAATTCCTGCATTTCATGCAAAGCAATGACCACTTTGTAAAGCTGGCATTCCTTCTCACGACACTTATAAGAGGTTTTGGCACCGAGGTATCCAAGTGATGTAATGTTTCAGGTGTATTTTTGACTCATTCTTCCTGCAAAATCAAGCTTAAGGTGTGCAACAGTATGGGCTTGTCATTGTCACATTTTTTGTTTAAAAATTCTCCACACATTCTCTATTGAGGAAAGGTAATGACAACAGGCAGGACAGTCCTGTATCTGTACCCTCTTCTTCCACAGACATGCCTTGGTAATGTGTGAAGCAAGTGACTTTGCATTGTCTTGTTCAGAATCAGAATCAGAAAACTTTATTGTCATTGTACAAGTACAACAAAATGTAGGCCCCAGCTATTATTGCTGGGAGGGCAGCCATTTACGGCGCTCACCTAAAAGGAAGAAAACAGTAACTATAAGGGGGGAAGGGGAAGGGCAAGAGAAAAACATGTCTGACATGAAAAAAAAGCACAAGCAGACAATAAGAGTCAGTGGTGTAGGCTTGGATGGCGTTGAAATCACATGAAGACACCACTTCTCCCGTCCATCGCATATCCATCTGCAAACAGTCCATCAGGACAGACAGGCTCCCCCTAGCCCAGACTTTTCATAGCGAAGACGGTGATAATAGCATTAAGAGGCCACTTAATCCAATCCATAATGTTTCTTTTGTAGAGCAGTGCCAAAAAGGAGCCAAGCAGGGAGGAGAGGGAGAGGTAGGAAAAAGCAACCGCCTTCCAAGAGAGCCAAGACACAATGCATGAACGTCCCTGAACATGTTGTCTTGAAGGCAGCATATGTTGCTCTCAGTGTAATTTTCAGAAGTATAAATGATCTTTGCCAAAGGTCATGGCTTTTGGACCTGTTCCTCAAAACAGTTTGGATGGTCATTCTTATTTTTGATCTGGAGTACACTGTGTCCATTTCTTCCCCAAAAGATCTGTAATGCTGATTTGTCTGACCACAGTACGTTTCCACTGTGTGATGGTCCCATCAAAAACATTTCAATAATTTTATCACACATTTGTTAACAAACTGGGGCCCAGCAAACAGAGAATGTTATAAGAACATTCAGCAACATTTTTAAAGGGCTCCAGGAAAGTTAGCCTGTAATATTGAAGAAATAACGTTCCCAGAAGTTAATGAAAATGTGACATAATAATGGTTTGCATTAGGTTTTAGTATGTTTCTCACAGAACATTTCCAGTTATTCTAACATTAACATTGTGACATTTGAAGTAACATTCACAAAAATGAAAATTAAAACACTGATAGATCTGGTATCCCAGTTATACATAATTTAAGGAATGTGACATTAAATGATTTCCAAATTAAATAATTAGATAATTTATTGAAACACTGAATGGAGTATATTAAATGTAAAATTTGCTGAATCTACACTGATAAAAAAGTTTAAAATATGATTTTTTTAGTTATGATAATAAACAAATTAAGGCATTTTAAAGGACCCCTCCATC
Organism: Crenuchus spilurus; assembly: GCA_036984385.1. NCBI lineage: Eukaryota > Metazoa > Chordata > Actinopteri > Characiformes > Crenuchidae > Crenuchus > Crenuchus spilurus. The sequence goes on along the minus strand of BRDA01000069.1, from coordinate 29,597 downwards.
ACAGCTAATTGTCATAATAGCTCATTTAAGCAGTAGAGAGGGAGGAGTCAGCAACAAGATTTAACTGGAAGACATTCAGTGCTGATAGCGTAAAGTCATATTTGCTTCAAATAATTTATCTTTTTTAAATATGCCATTTATTAACATATCAAACATGATAAGTTTCAGGTTTTTGTTAAAGGCCATGTTTTAAAATGGGTTTGAAAGATGTTTTTCTCTCTGTGTGTGGTCATTATTTTAATATACTGTAATTAGCCAGCTTGCTGGGTTAGCACTTGGCTAGTCTTAACCTATTAGGCTAGATCATCTTTGCTTCAAATAATTAAAATATATTTATGATAAAACCTGAAAAGTGACAGACAATGGAGTATGAACACTCCAAGATGGCGCCAGTATGTGTGTCGGCATGCTGTCAAGATTCTACCTGCTCTGTCTCTAACTGTGCTGTGTGTGTTTGTCGCTGTGTGCTCTCTTCTCCTTCAACTCTCAACAGGCTCAGCGAGCCGACTTCAGTACAGTCGTGATGACTTACTTACTATCCGGTCTACAATGGGTGTGTATGCTCTTGGTGCCAGTGGAGATCATCGCCGACATGTTTTTGTCACCTGTCGTACCGCACCATGCAAAGAAGGAAGCGCCAGAGAAGGAGAGGAAAACGTGCGGGTGTTCGAGTAAGGACACGCTACTTGTGTCATGCACAAAACCATGCTAACCTGCTGCGTGTCCACCCGGATCTGTCTCCAATGCCTCCTGTATGCGCTTTGATCCACAGAATGCCAGTCAGGACAGGAAGAGGCATTGAGTATAAGAACCTGTGGCCTCTTGAGTATATTCCCTGGCCTGCTGGTGAATCTACACTGACAACAAAAATGGCACTGGCTAATGTAAGATCTGTCTCCAATAAATCTTTTATTTTAAACAACTTTTTTATATTTTAATTTTTTATTTTTAGTTGAAACCTGGCTGCAGGCTCATGAACTGAGTCCATTTTCTGACTTATGTCCCACTGACTGTAGCTTTCTAAACTCGCTGTGGACCACCGGTCGAGGTGGAGGGCTTGCAGTTATTTTTAAAAATAGTTTTACATATTCTGTTTTTAGTACCTGAATGTATTCCAGCTTTGAGTATCTTGCTTTTAAGGTTGATTCTGTGGTCCAAGTGCTATTAATTTTGATTTATTGGCCAACAAAGTCAAAAAGGAATTTGCTGACCTTTTATCATCATTGCATGTTTTGTTTGACCAGATATTGATCCTGGGAGATTTTAATATCCATATATGTTGTCCTCCGAAGCAATGGTCAGTGACATGAACCTACTTGACTCTTTTGACTTTGCACAACTTGTAAACGGTCCTACTCATGTTCAACGTCACATGAGATCTTATATTATCCTTTGGTTTTAATGTTTGTGATGTGTCAATTGCTGAAACAGCCCTCTCAGATCATAAACCTGTTATTTTTAATCTTCTGTTACCCGCTCAATCTGCTGTAATCAGAACATCAAAATGTTTATCTAGAAAGTTTGACCCCTCTACTACTTCACAGTTTTCTCTGGCGTATAATAATTATTTAGCTGCTCCTTGGGCCATTGAAGACCTGGTCAGTTCTTTCAAATCTTCTTGTAAATCGACACTGGACCAGGTAGCCCCACTTGCAGTGAAACACCCTAGATTTTAAGTCTCAACTGTTGCTAAATGACTGTGTCAGGTCTATTAGGAGTAGGGTTCAGATTTTGGGACACCCCTGGCCTGGTGGGGGGTGGGTGAGGGTGTGTTTGGGGACGGAGTGTGATAGGGGGTGTGTGGGGGGGCAATTCCATTGTGAGTTGGGTGTTGGGTGTGGCTTGAATGTTGGACCTATATAATAAAAAGTCTTGCAATGTCAGAGAAACATTGTAAAGCAGACTGAAATTGCCTTTGGTAGATGCTATTGTTTTCATCAGAGTCTTTTTGTAGCTTCTCTCTCTTATGTGCGCGTGCAACAATTATAGTTAATACTAATATAGCGACACCCCCCCCCACCTTACATGCTGTAACTGACCAATCCCATGCGACTTCAACAGAAAAAAAGGGGTGAAACGAATCTGGTTCCCAGACACGACTCGGCTCTGATCGTTTACTTCAAAGAGTCGACTCTAAGCCATTTCATTCGCCAATGACTCATAACCAGTGTTGCCAAGTCTGCTTATTATAAGCGACTTTAGGCTTGTTTCTTTTCTAAAGTCGCTTGCAAATCTCGTGAGTCGCGGGTTGCGGTTTTTTGGGCTTGTTTTTGAACGTGATGTCGCTTATTTGGGTTTGTATTTCTTTCCGAGTGAAACTCTTTGATTATCTCTCAGCTCCCCATAAGAAAACCAAAAGACGAGTGATAGGTCGTTTGTCCCTTCCAAGCGCCTGTTTTCTGTTTATCGCTCCCGCCCAAGTTGACCAGCTTAAAAGATGTGGTTTTTCAAATAATTTAAGTTTTTAAAATAATGTATTAAATAATTTAAGTTATTCAAATTTTCATATTAAAAGTGTTTAGCATAATGTTTGTGCTGTTTATGTATAACGTCATAATAAATATTTACCTTTATACTGTTTAAAAATGGCCTCTGTTTTACAGAATGTGTTGGGTTGCCAGTTGGGCTTATTTTGGGCTTGTTTTCATAGAGCTGGTTGCTTGTTTCTATCGCGAGATCTGGCAACACTCCCCATAACACACACACACACACACACACACACACACACACAAACCTTATTTCACCCCTTTGATAAAAATACGGAAAAAAATGCGTCCCGTATCGGTTCAATACGGAACACGACTTTTAATTTACAAATACGGAACGATTCAGTATTTTACCGGACGGTTGGCAACCCTAATTAGGAGGGAATGTAGAAAGATTGAGTGCAAATGGAAGGACAGATTATCTGTTTCATACATGATTCTCAAATCATGTTTGGCTCATTTTGAGGAGATTATGAAGTCTGCAAAAGCAAAATATTTTTCAGAGAGGATCTATAAGAATCAGCACAATCCTAAATTTCTATTTAAAATAATTGACTCAATGCTTAATCCTGAGCCATATAACAGTTCTGAGCCATCTTTGAAAACCTGTGAAGCCTTTCTGGATTTTTTCCTGGGCAAAATCAGAAGGATTAGAGGTAACATTCCAATTAATGTGAATGGTCCTTTTACTTATCAGCAGTGTATTTCTACTTTAATGAATTTGAGCCAGTACAGCTTCCTGAGTTATCTGAAATTGTCTCTGGCATGAAAAAGTCTTCTTCTCCCTCTGATGTTCTCCCATCCTGGTTATTTAAAGACCCTTTTGAAATAATTGGCCCGGATGTTAAGTTAATCATTAATAGTAGTTTAGCCTCTGGTATAGTTCCCTCATGTTATAAACATGCAGTGGTTCAACCCATCCTAAAGAAGCACAATTTGGACATGAACAACTATATAAATTGCCTTTTTTGAACAAGGTTTTGGAGAAAGTTGTCTTAACACAATTGCGGACCTTGACAATAATAATATTTTTGAGACATTTCAGTCTGGTTTTAGGTTATTTCACAGTACTGAGTCTGCTTTTTTAAAGGTCACTAATGACCTTTTACTTATTTCTGATTCTGGGCAATATTCTGTGCTGGTCCTGCTGGATTTGAGTGTTGCATTGCATATGACACGGTTGACCATGATATGCTTATTGAGCATCTGGAACACTGCATTGGAATTAAGGATGTGGCTCTTGATTGGTTCATTTCTTACATTAAACATAGAACCTTTACAGTTAACATTGGTGAGCACTCCTCTGCTTCAGTGACTTTGACCTCTGGAGTACTGCAAGGTTCGATATTAGAGCCTGTTTTATTTTCATTATATATGCTACCACCATCAGATTATTCATAAACAAAACGCTTCATTTCACTGTTATGCAGATGATTTGCAGTTATATCTACCTCTGATTCCAGGTAATCAGTGTTCTTTAGACAGACTTAATGAGTGTATCATGGAGGTTAGGAATTTGATGGCTCATAGTTTCCTTCAGTTAAATGAGAGCAAAACTGAGGTTATATTGTTTAGTACATCTACTTCATCTAACAGCTTAGAGGTAAAACTTGGCCCCTTAGCTCCTTTCTTAAAGCCTCAGGTGAGGAACCTTGGGGTAATTTTTGATTCACATTTAAAATTTGATAAGTAAGTAAATGCTGTGGTCAGGTCTTGTTTTTTCCAGCTCAGAATGATCTCCAGACCAAAATCATTTCTGAATACCTCTGATTTGGAGAGGGTCATCCATGCTTTTATGACATCGAGGCTGGATTACTGTAATGCACTGTATGTGGGAATAAATGAAGCATCTCTTTCACGTTTACAGTTAGTCCAAAACAGTGCTGCCAGATTACTAACTGGTACAAAGAAAAGAGAGCACATTACCCCAGTCTAGGCCTGCTTACATTGGCTACCAGTGCATTACAGAATCCAGTACAATATTTTGTTGATGGTTTTTAAGGCCATGAATGGTTGTGCACCTACTTATATCGGGGACGTGCTTAACATGTATTCACCAGCAAGATCTCGAAGGTCTTCGGCACTATCACTTTTGTCTGTCCCAAGGACTCGTATTAAATCTAAAGGAGATTGTGCCTTTGCTGCCGTTGCACCAAAGCTCTGGAATGGACTCCCAAGTGACATAAAATTTGCCCCATCCACAACTGTATTTAAATCCAAGATTAAAACTTCTCTATCGACAGGCTTTCAGCAGCTGCTAACCTGTTGAGTGATGGACTGAAGGACTGATGTTTGTCTTTTGTCTGTTTTGTTGCATTATGTGGTGTCTGGAAGAGTTGTTTTCCTTGTCATTTCCATCCTCAGTTATTGTCAATTATCTGTCTCAGGTGTTTGATGTAGCTAGTCTTGTCTTTAAAAACCCTGTTTGTGCTCACTCCCTCACAGTTCATTTTGTAAGTACTCTGTCTTGATGTCTCATCTCTAATTGTTTATACTCTCATTTATTTTGCGTTTCTAATTCTTAGCACTTATGTTAGTCTTTAGTTTGTTTTCTACTTTAATAATGCATGCTGTACAGTAAAATCTCTCTTCTCCCATTTCACTTCGGCATCCGACTGCTGCCAAGAAATTCAGCAACTGGCTGAAGAATGGGAAGTCATAGTTCGTTCTTTGCAGTTCAGTACAAAACAATTTTCACTCAGAAGCAGCAGCAAGTCTCCATATCTACAGTATGTTCAGGGCTGGCGCTCGCATACATGGATGATGGGCATTTCCTCAAAATAATATTAACAGTATTTAACAATTACTTTATGTATGTTATTAAAATGATCTAGATTTAAGAGTTTAAAACATTTTACTATAATTTTTTTTACATACTTACTGTATGTATGTTATTAAAATTAAATAGGCTTAAGAGTTTAAAACATTTGTACTATTGATTTTTTTTTAAATGGACACAAGAAGGAGTACAGTGCACGAGATTGGACTTGATTCTGAGGGTAACACGTGAGAAAGAATGAGATGCAGCTGTTGTGCTGCCCATACTGGACCTTTGCGCCAACGCGCCAACTAGCAGCAGCCACTCATATCTTGGAATTTTGCTCAGATCTCGAACAAAAATACAGACAGAATCGCGACAGGGGCGTGGAAGTGGGGGGAAAAGTGGACCTGACTACCCAGGGCCCGAGTAGGGAGAGGGGCCCATAAAAATCCTGAATAAAATTTTTTTTTTTTGGTTGTTTTTATTTTGAATGAATTGGGCCCTCAAATTAATTATTTATTAATTCATATTTCAAATATATTGATAATATCAACTGAGGGAATGAACTTTAGTCACAGTCCTCTCAACATATTGGACATACTGGGGCCCCCTCTTGGAGGCCCAAAATGGTTTAGTCCGCCCAACAGCGACTAACGACAAGTGTAACGTCAGTGAGCCAAGATGGATTGAATGATGGTGCTACCCATCATGCTGCTAAAAAGCAGAAATCAGGATTTCAAAAGAAGAAAGGGAGGAAAAAGAAAGAAGGCAGAATGAGGGGAGACATGTGTTGACGGCTTTCTTTCCCAAAGGTGTACCTTGTTTTCTTATTATGCAAAGTCCAATTAAAGTTATAGTCCAATCCAGACAGCTGCTGCTGATTTTTGGAGGCTCACGTGAAGTCGTTAGTTTAGTTAGTTGCCAACCAGGCTGCTTGCGGCTGTAAGTATGAAGACAATTATGAGCCGCTAACGTTAGTTATCAACTTTAACCAGTTTCAGAAACAAACAGTGGCTCGAGACAGAGAGAGAGAGAGAGAGCGCTAGCTAACAGGTAGAATTGCTGCCTAAATGCGAGTTGTTTACCTTAAGTTTAAAGTAAAGTAAGTTAGTCTTTT
>BRDA01000067.1:15276-30951 GCA_036984385.1 Crenuchus spilurus | reverse complement strand
AATAAAATACTAGATGTTGGCATCTCCACATCATTGCATTCAGTTTTTATTCACAATTTGTTTAGTGTCCCAACTTTTTTGGAATCCGGTTTGTACTTTAATAATGTGCAATCACACACCGTCATCGCTTCGTGATGGTAGGCTGCACAGACGAGTCACTTCTCTCCAATGCCATCTGTCTCTGGTTGCTTGTAGCAGGCTAGCACCTGATAATCCAGTCCATGTCTTGATGTTATCCATCCAGGTTATTATTGGTCTTCTAATGTGCAACATTGTTAATATTAATCAGATTAACAAGTTAAACTCCCTCTTACTGTCTGATATCAACATCAAACCAATTACAAAATGTTCAGTCTGGTCTATATTGGTTTGTACAGATTTTTTAATTGGATTTTTCCGGTATCGTATTTAAACATCGCAACCTTCCCCCCCTTTTCCCTTACAGAATCAATGCCATGAAAATGTGCGCCTATCATTTTGATAAACATGCACTACTAACACTCAAGCTACCATGAGGGATACTGTATTAATTATCTAGCATCACCTTACCGACCGCTAATACCTCAGCAACCACCAGGAAACCCCTTCAGCAATGATGTTAACAACCTTAGTACACCTTAACAGTCACTCAGGAGAGCTGTTTAGCACAGCAACTATTTAACCGGATTCCTGCAGTTTGGTGATCTTCCTGATCAAACACACCTGATTCAGCTCTGCAGGTAATGAGCAGGTTTAATTTTAGTGTGGGGGCAGAAAAATCACCAAACTGCTCACTCATTTTCTTCAGAACCTAGTCATTCACACACGTCTATTTTAATGTGCAGTTAGTTAAATATTTATAAAAAAAGCTGGTGTATTTAGTAGTTAATTGTGATTGCGACAGCCCTGCTTGTCTGTTCTGTATGACATCACCACACAGTAGCGTTGTGGTGAGTTAAATTAACAGAGATTGTCCTTCTGAGAGACACACAACTGTGTGTGAACCTCAGGACAGTTTGTTAAAAGGTTATTTTGATATTTGGCCGCTGTAGGACTGATCACAGGAAGCTGCAATATGCAAGTAATTCTCTAACCAATCAGTGTGCTGGGATGATCTTGATCAGTAACAGCCTGTTTAGATTCTGCTGCAGTTTTAATGGCTCTGCATATAAGCATGTGCTGCAGTTAAATGGATTGTTGAATTATTCATGAATGTCAATAAATACTGTCAGAAGTATCATCTTAATACAGTACTGTCCATATCATGCAGCTGTAATAACTCAGCTCTACTTTTCCTGTTGTCTATCCAGCTAAAGGGGGAATGCGCCAATCTGGACCCTGAAGTGGCCGCCGCTCTGTCCATGCAGGAACCTGATGACTTCGGGCTTGACCTATGACCTTACCTTCCACAGGATCCTTTTCTCAGCTGGATACACTACTTTACAGTGGCCCCTCACCTGTAACAGTGGCCTATATTGGTCACATCAGACACTTTCATAGCAGTCAGGCCCAGTTTACATTGCATCTCCTTTCACTCATGTACAGCATGTACTTCAGGTGTTTGTGGGAGAGGGAATATTTTATTATGCTTTATATCAATAAAGTTGTGTACAGTCTTGTGTCACAGAAAGAAAATCATTGTTACATTTGTCATTTTTAACACATTTGCATAACAAAACAGGACCACTTTGAAGAAGGCTGCTGTTTAACAGGCCAGCAGGTGTTTCATGTGAAATCAATCAGCTATAACTTCTGTAAAACAGTGTTAAAGGCAATAAAACAAATATTGAAGCACGCTGCTGATGCTGATCAAACGTGTATTGATCATTTCAGGCTGTTGATTGCAGTGTGCATGTTTAGCCCTTTAAGAGGCTAGATGTCCTAATAATAGGAAAGAAGAAACATTTATAGAAGTGAAGACATTTGGAGGAAATTTCACCACAAATGCAACTAAGAGTCAAAAGACTGTTTCTCTTACTGAGGTGATGAACAATGTAGCTCTATTCAGTTTCAGTAACATACTAGTGAGTGACCTCAGTCTTCATGAACATAGTTCTGGTCTAGTGGCTTCACTGTAGATGACTGGACACACACACACACTAGAGCGTCTGCTGTATGAGGTCAGTGTGTATGCTCTGAAGATCGCAGCTCATGTCGGCAGTGTTGGTGTTTGTCTGAGCAGAAATATCGTCACCGGGGTCAGCACTCACTGTGATCCCACCCTCCTGTGTGCCAAGGTCACTGGGGACATCAGGATCAGTGGGCAGTGTAATCCCGCCTCCCTGTGCATCAAGGTCACCGCAGTCGTCATTATCGGCGGTCAGCGCGATTGCATCTCCGTGTGCATTAAGGTCACCGTGGTCGTTGTCAGCAGGCAGCGGGATCTCATCTCCTTTTGTGTCAAGGTCCACGCTGTCATTTTCGTGGTTGTCAGCTGTCAGCGTGACCCCGCCTCCCTGTATGTCAAGGTTACCGTCTTGGTTGTCAGGGTCAGAGGTCAATGAGATCCCTCCCTGTGCGTCAAGATCAACAGGATCACCGTCGTGGTTGTTGGGGTCAGAGGGCAGTGTGATCCCTCCTCCAACTTGTGTGTCAAGGTGATCAGGGTCGTTTTTGAGGTCGTTGAGTTCAGAGGGCATCATGATCCTGCCCCCCTGCAGGAGTGGATGCACCATACTCATGTGGACATTCAGGTTGTGCGCCTTCTCAAAACGTTTCGCACACAGCGCACAAGCGAATTCCAGATCTGCCTCAGCCTTGTGTTTCGTCATGTGATACTTCAGAGATGCTCGCTGACGGCACTGAAACCCACACACCTCACACCTGCTCAACACAAACACAACCACGTCACCATCAATAAACACCATCACAACAAAAAGCAGTCAGGACTGGATCAGATGGCAATAATTAACATTATTCTAATAAATTACATCTCAGTACATCGTTCTGAATATGTGGTGGATATGGTGGGTACTATGACTATGTGCAGGTTTCATTACAGTTATAATCAGTATTGGTATACTTCACTTCTACACACCTCTGGTCAATAATTTAATCAATGGTTTTATATATTGTATTTATTCATACAGTGTCAGGTATTTTGGAGTAAACAGGTGAAGCTTCGGTTTCTGAATTAAAGCTGTTTTACTCACTGCAGTGGTTTGGCTCCTGAGTGCCTCATCTGATGGACTAAAAGATGTTTCCTCTGCTTAAACGTCTGACCGCACTGATCACAGACATAGTTCCTGACCTCTGCACAAACAGGTTCAACACATTTTACAAGTGTAGACACTTTACAAGTCTGAATGTCTTCATGTGTGTGGACAAGTCTGAATGTGCTCACCTGTGTGGATGAGTTTGACGTGTCTCTGCAGGTAACGGTCAATCATGAAGACTTTGTTGCAGCCCGGGTGTGGACACGTTCTCTCTCTGACCTGCTCGTGATGCTCCTTTATATGTTTCTGTTCATACAAACCAAGTCATTAAAACACACACTGCATTTGTGCACGTAGTAATAATAATAATAATAACAGCTTCATTTTAAGATTTTAACAAACTCCAAAAGGTACTTTATGGTGAAAGATAATAAAACTTAAGAGGCACTTTAGCATAAAACTTGATCATTTATTTTACTTGTGTGTGTGTGCGTGCGCATGCTGACCTTAATGCCATCCGGTCCCCTGTACACAGCGGTGCAGCCCTGGTGGGGGCATTTATAAACACTGGGCACATCTTCTCTGAGGAACACAAATCAAATGATTGTTATTGATAAATGTTTTTTCCCCACAGCTTGAACAAAAGAGAAAACAAATTAACAGAGAAAACTGTTCAGAGACTATAATAATAATAATAATAATAATAATAATAATAATAATAATAATAATGATATGCTGCTTTGCCATCAGCAGCCGAAGCCTGAGAGAGCAAAATTGGCCGTGCTCTCTGCCCATCACTATAGTAAGTAATGTCCGCTGGCTCAGGTGTCTGTTAGCTGATGTATCAGAGCTGGGGATCCTGCACTTTCCTCCAAGTGTGTTGGCTGCTTGGTGATGATATATCAGCAGCAGTTTGAAAAGAGGTGGTGGCTGCCTTCACCCTCCTGCTGTCAGGGACATTACAAGTGATTGGGGCAGTCCTAGCAAATGGGTGGATGTATTGATTGGCCATTCCAGCACTGGGGGGAGAAAGTTGGGCTAAAATATTTTAATTATATAAATTAGAAGAAAGAGAAAAATATATACAAGTCTATTAAGAGTTTTAAAGTTTTTGATCAGATAAAACCTGCAGAGCCTGATCAATACATGTGATCTGTTTTCTTTTGAGAATCTAAATAAAAAAAACAAATACTGAGTGTCTGATCATGAAAGATCTGAGATTACTTACGGTGCACGCTCACTCTGACATATTGGAGTGCACCTGCTCTCAGTGTCTGTTGACTAAGGGTGCTTTCACAGCTACATTGTTTGGTCCAGACTTTTGGACTTTTCAGTTTAATCCAAAACAAAACAGCAGGTGTGAAATAGGCCACAAACCACAGTCCGAACCAAAGGAGCAAAATTTGGCCTGACCAAAGGAGGTGGTCTCGGTCCAGATCTACTGAACCATGGTCCGGTTCGCGTGCAGTGTGAAAACACTTTTCTAGAAGTTTTGGACTTCTAGAAGTGTAGGAAGATGCACCTGATTACTGAGCGTTTGATTGCTTAGGGTCTGATTACTAAGTCTGATCACTGAGTTTTTGTAGTGGTCTCAGATGCAGACATTCTGTCTGTATGTCTCTCACTCTAGTTCTCTCTAATAGAGTTGATGGTCCATGTGTGATTATTTATTTACTGAAGTTATATCAGCTCACAGAAGAACCTTTTCTAGACGTTCTCCACCTTTTTAGATCAGGCAGGAGAAACATATCACTGTTAACACACTACAACTACTGCTGTAATGGTGCTGGTGTGTTGGTACCGTTCTGATTTTAACTTCTTCTTCCATCCAGGTTTGGGTCCAGGCTTCTTCCTCTCTTTGGGCTGCTTGATCCTCACCTTCTCAGATTTCTTTACCTTTTCTTTCCTGATCTTTTTAGAGGAGCTCACTCTGTGTACAACCACAACAACAATAACTGACAAGTACTGAAGTACAGATACACCCAAACAGTCTACAGCAGTTTAGTAAATGTGTGTTAACGTGTGCAGAAGTTCTCTTTAGAAAATGAACTTGTTACTCTTAGTGGTGCTTCAAAGTTTGTGCCACCTTTAACATTTTCTATATTTCTGCATAAATTTAACATAAAACTTCATCAGATCATCACACAACTCTTAACAGTTGATACAGAGAACCAAAATCACTTTTAGAGTTGGTCCTTTCTTTAGTGAAGAAAATGATCCAATATGACATAGTTGTGACTGACATGTATGTGAACCTCTAGGCTTAGTAGTTAATTTGAAGGTGAAATTAGAATCAAGTGATTTCAATCAATGGGATGACAATCAGGTGTTTGTGGGCACCCTGTTTTATTTAAATAACAGGCATCTATTAAAGTCTGCACTTCACAACAGATGTTTGTGGAAGTGTATCATTTCAAAAACAGCACCTCTGAAAAAGTGTTGTTGATACTCATCAGGCTGGAAAAGGTTACAAAACCATCTCTAAAGATTTTGAACTCCACCAATCCAGTCAGACAGATTGTGTATAAATAGATTCATTTCAGGACCATTGTTACCCTCCCCAGGAGTGGTCAACCTACAAAGCTCACACAGTGAACAAGGCGTGTAATACAAAGAAATGCAAGGCAACTTGAAGAAGCAGACACGTATGTTGATACTTTTGTCTCTCTCAAATATGTCATATTGGATCATTTTCCTCAATAAATAAATGAACAAGTATAATATTTGTGTCTCATTTATTTAACTGGGTTCTCTTTATCTACTTTAGGACTTGTGTGAAATTCTGATGATGTTTTAGGTCAAATTTATGCAGAAATGTAGAAAATTCTAAAGGGTTCACAAACTTTCAAGCACCATTGTAAATACAGTCCAGCTTGAAAATCTGACCGTTTGTCAGTGTAATGGTCGGTGCTGTCATCAGATGAGCTGCTCTTCCTCTTATCATCATCGTCATCATCATCTTCATCTTCAACATCATCGTCATCATTATCATCGTCGTCGTCATCATCATCATCATCGTCGTCGTCATCATCACTACTGCTGGAGAAACTGCTGAAGGAACAAAGAACATCAACCGGTTATGCAGTGTGTGTGTGTGTGTGTGCAAGTGTGAGCAGCGTTTCCTATTACACAGACGAGGTGTGTTAGTGATTACTGATAATTAATGTTGATCTTCAGCTCTGGTACAAAAGGTCAGTGTGTGGGTGTGGTGTGTTTCAAAAGGTCAGTGTGTCTTGTCTCTGCACTGCTGAGTCTGAGTTTTTGTGTGTGTGTGTGTACCTGTCTGACAGGTCGCTGTCCTCAGACTGCTCTGTTGACAGAGCCTGCGCAGGTGATGACATTGTACGTGGAACACCTGAGAATGAAACATCATTACATTATTGAAATCAGCCATCAGTTAATTTTACAGACAGAACTGAAACATGAACTGAACCATACACAAGATTAGCAAAGTGATGAAATATTCTACTGCATTAAATTAGAGCAGGGGTGCACAATACGTCGATCGTGATCTACCGGTCAATCACAAAGGTAGTGTGGGTAGATTGCATGGCATTTAAAAAAATAGACGTCAGCCTATCATCCGTCCTCGCTATAAAACATCTCACTTGATTGACATACAGGGAGACTGGTCAAGCACTAGGACTCAGCAGGATTCCAAGCCGCTCAATCTGAAAATCCTGTCTCACATTAGACCGCACACAAGCTCATTCGATTGGCCGTTTTTTGCTAACGCGTGATTGGCCGTCTCTGCTATCGCTTCATGAAACAGTGTCTGGACTTGTAAACCAGCGTTTTTCAAGTTGGCCAGCAGTCCAAGTTCACCTGTCACTGTAAGTTGTTAACATGTATGTTTGTTTTGCATGTGTTTTGTCAGCTAGACGTATTTTAATATCAGAGGTTTTATATTAAAACATTCACATTAATATTTGAGTCTGTGTCTGTGTGCATGCGGCTACCAGTCTGTGATAAGCCATCCATTTACATCCAAGTGTAACTATTGTCAAAACAATTCAGAATTTCTGCTTAAGTGCTTGCAAGTTGCCCAGTTTGCCTCCAATTTATTTCTTTTGAGCTGGAAAAACAGTTTAAAAATGAGAAAAGGAGCTGGACCAAGTAAGAACCCTAAAACTGACTATTTCCACACAGAGTGGAGGTCATTTTTGATGTGTGTTTGCCTTGACTGCATTATTCGGCATGAAAGTATCAAAGTATCATTCCACGATGACTGATGATCACTTGGAGGTTTGCTCGAGGCTGGCAATCAGCAACTACTGTCCAGACTATGCATCCCTCACTGATTCCATTCAGTGCAAGTCATCAGAGTAAAGTAGGCTAATGACAAAACATGTACAGTTATATTGGGTAATAAGGGTTCATGTAGATATTCAAGGTACACCAGCATACATTGTACACATAAATTGTCAATATATTTATAAATAAATGTGTCTTGTATTTTTATATTAGGTAGATCATTTTGACTTAGTCATTAGATGAGTAGCTCGCAGGCTGAAAGTGTGTGCACCCCTGAATTAGACAATAACACCTTTATAAATAACTAAATAAATGTAATAAACATTTGTGGATCAATGTTTGTGTCCATCAGACTGAATAGCAGAGTTTACAGTGTGTCTGTAAAGTATTCACAGTGATTCACTTTTTCCCACATTTTCTTACCTTATAGCCTTATTTCATAATGGTTTAGATTGATTTTTCCCCTCAGAATTCTACACAATACCCTTTAAATGACAAAATGAAAAGTTTTAATTGTTTGCAAATTTATTTAAATAAAAAATTCACAGCCTTTGCCATGACATTCAACATTAAGCTCAGGTGTATCATGTTTCCACTGATGATCCTTCAGTTGTTTTGAAGGGTACAGAAACATTTCTGCATCACTGAAGGTCCCAATGAGCACAGGGGCCTCTATCATCTGTTAGTGGAAAAAGTTTGGAACCACCAGGACTCTTCCTAGAGCTGGCCACCAATCTGAGTGATCATGGTAGGAGGTCAGGGAGGGAAACCAAGAACCCGAGGTTAACTCTGACAGAGCTCCAGTGTTGCTCTACAGAGAGAGGAGAACCTTCCAGAAGGACAAATTCTGCAGCCAGGAAACCAGGCACTGCTCATCACCTGACCAATACCATCTCTACAGTGAAGCGTGGTGGCAGCATCATGCTGTAGGGATGGTTTTGGCAGCAGGAACTGTTAGTTTAGTCAGGGTTGAAGGTTGCTTGTCAGATGAATGCAGCAATATACAAGACATCCTTGAAGAAAACTTGCTCCAGAGCGCTCTGGGCCTCCGACTGGGGTAAAGGTTCATCTTAAACCAAGCCAACGACCCTAAGCACACAACCAAGATAATGAAGGAGTGGCTTCAGAACAACTCTGTGAATGTTCTTGACTGGCCAAGCCAGAGCCCAGACTTGAACCAGACTGAACATCTCTGGAGTGATCTGAAAATTGCTGTGTGCCAACGCTCATAATTAAAAAGACTTGCAGCTGTAATTGCTTCCAAAAAGGCTTTGACAAAAGTACTGAGCAAGGACTGTGAATACTTGTGTACATGTGATTTTTACTGAACTGGAAAAATCTGCTTTTAGCGTTTCCAGTGTGTTGGAACTCACTGTAGGAAACTTTAAAGCTCCGCCCACTTGTGTCACTTCATAATTTTAAACTCTTAATCTCAAACTCAAACATTTTTTATTATTTGATTTTCGTATTCATTTTATTTAGGTATCTTTTAGTTATCCTTTTACTTTTGTTTTAGCTACTTCTAGCTTCTAGATCTATTCTTATCATTTTAGTTATTCCTGAAGAAAAAGGATAAAAGGCCTGTTTTTATTTTTATTACTTTTATTAATTATCTATATTTTGTGCAATGTCTGCTTATTATTTTTACTATTTTACTTCGTTGTGTAATGGATTCGTTTTTTTAGATCAAATTACCATAATTTTTAAACTTGTCTTTTATCTTGTCTATAATTATATAGACTTGTCTTTTTATTTATTTATTACCTCATCTAGACTGTAAATGAGGGACACCCTCAATGTACCCCGAGTCCAAATAAACGTATGTGATTAATTTTTTTAATATAAATTTGCAAACAATTAAAACAATCATTTTTCACTTTGTCATTATGGGGTATTGTGGGTAGAATTTTGAGGCATGAAATTAATTCAATCTATTTTGGAAAAAGGCTGTAATAACAATGTGGAAAAAATGAAGCACTGTGAATGTTTTCTGAATTCACTGTACATGACCATCATACAAATTTAAAATTGTGAATATTTGGCTGAACCATTCATTTCAAGCCCCATTACAGTATTTAAACATGTCTGTGATTATCTGCTTACATTGAATTATAAACAACAAATGAAGTCTAAAATGAGCTCAGGAGTGTTAGAATTACACATCATTTGTTGTAATCACAAATACGTAATGACAATTAAACCAATCAGGCTTTTACAGTCAGATAAACAATAAATAGATCAAATAGACAGGTTAAAATAAAAAAATAAACAGGTTGATGATTACCTAAGCCAGTGTCCATGACATAACTGTGTCCATCCACACACCTCCACACGGCCTTCACAGAGACCCCACACTGACCCTCCAGCACCTCCTTTAGGCCAGGGCAGGAACTGCAGCCTTCAGCATGCTGGTGGGTCCAGGAGACCAGACTGCGCAGAGAGCGGGGGTCCGAGGTGAGCGGGGGAGCTGAAATAAACAGTAACACAATCAGCTCAGATTAAGCTCACACTTTTCCATGATGAAAGCCTTTAATGATCCCTCACACTTACATGAGCGGTTCTTGTCTTTCTTTGATGAAGGCCATTTTGTGGTTCTGGTGAAAATAAATAAAATATCTACATTAATTAAGACACAATACAGTGAAACCTCAGTTTTTTTTTTAAGATTTTGGAGTGTCTGGAACCGATTAATTGGATTTACATTATTTCTTATGGGAAATATTGCTTCAGGTATTGTTTGTTTTGGTTATCATCAGGTACTTTAGAATGAATTAATGACGAAAACTGAGGTTCCACTATAATTATTAATAGTTAATGTCAAATATCTCATTCAAATCTAATCTTATGCTGACTGTTATTTAAACTGTAATTATCTGATGATCTGAATATATCATTGCTCATCTTAATAAAAATGAAGACATGAATTATATGTTAATCATTATTATTGTAGACTTTATTAAGAAAGACTGAACCTGTGCGCATGCTTGGAGTTTGGTTGGAGGTTCACTCTCTCTCTGAAATTGGTCAGAACACTGAGGCACTTGTAGAACTGGGCATGGCACGTTCTGCAGATGAACGGAGAGAGAGCTGGATCACGGAGCAGAGGAACGCCCAGGAGACGCTGAAAATCCAAACAGAACCGCTCCGATTCCGGCTTATTTGGAGGCTTCCCAAAGGCCCGGCGAAGTCTGCGGGTGGAGAACTGACCATGGCACAGGCGGCACTGCCCAGTGCTCACTTTACCTGCTTTGGCTGATTTGCCCAGTCCACCTGACCTGTGGTCACCTGAGCCTGAGCGTACCTGTTTCACCTTCGGCTTGTGTGTTTCTGGCCGGCCCATTCGGCGCCGCCGGACAGCCTGACCGTGCTGCATGACCTTTATGAGGAAATCAAACCTGCAAAAACAACACTGGACGTCAGACGATGTATTGACTGCATGGACAAGAGTATGACAGGTCAGTTTCAAAACTCTAAGTTTTGTTTATCAGTTAAAAAAGAGGAAACAAGTTTTTCTGTAGGATAGCCCACTGAAAGCTGACTGGTGTTCTGATTGGCTGATTCCACTGATAAAATCCTGAATGGGGAACCAGCTCGGTTTTGTATGATATTATGATAAAATAAACATCTGTCCAACATTAATCCAATCTAATCAACACTCAGATCTGGCAATCAATACTGTATTTTGCCTAGAGATTAAATGGTTATCAGTATTTCAGTATTTTTAAATGTGCTGAAAAGTTAATTAAAAATTTTATACACAAAGTGAAGTAATTTCAGCAAGTTTTATATTGCACAACAAATAAAATTAGCAGCACTATGAACTTTTGGTCTGCATAAATGTGCATAGTCAATACATTATATAAACACAAAAACCACATGAAATGTGCAATAACATTAAAAGTAAATGGATTGCTTGTGAAGAAAACGTTCCTTAATGCAGGTTTAAATTAACACTGAATGACTACTTTCTAACAGGTGTTCCACTTTGTGAATTTCTGTCAATTCTAACTCCAACTGCAGCATTACTGGTGTGGTTGTGCTGTATGGTAATCAGTACAGTCAAATGTACAGACACAGGCAAAACTACCCGAGAAAAAAAGTCAGTGTGCTGGAACTGCTTCTGTAAAAGCAGTTAAAAGCTCAGACCTTTTAAAGTTGTGTTTGTTTTAAAGGTAGTGCACAAAGTAGGGTCTTTGGGGTGATTTGGGACACCTTAAATCATCACTTACTTGACCTTAAACAGCCTGTCTGTCCATCTCCATTTACTCCACCATAAACAGTCAGTGTGAATATTTAATCCACCTTAAATTGTCTGTGTGGATCTATCTACTCCACCTTAAGTTGCTTGTCTAATTTTATTTCCTCCACCTTAAATAGTGTTGCTCCATTTCCTCCACTTTAAATTGTCTGTCTAGTTCGAATTCCTCCACCATAGATTTTCTAGTTCCATTTCCTCCACCTTAAATAGTCTGTGCGGCTCTATTTACTTCACCTTAAATCGTCTGTGTGGCCCTATTTACTCCACCTTAAATTGTCCGTGCGGCTCTATCTACTCCACCTTAAATTGTCCGTGCGGCTCTATCTACTCCACCTTAAATTGTCCGTGCGGCTCTATCTACTCCACCTTAAATCGTCTGTGCGGCCCTATTTACTCCACCTTAAATTGTCTGTGCGACTCTGTTTACTCCACCTTAAATTGTCTGTGCGACTCTATTTACTCCACCTTAAATGGTGTGTCAGTATTTAAAGCGACCCTCCGGTCAGTAGCACTAGCTTTAGCTTCACATTCATTGACTGAGCTCGGCTCAGCGGTTCTATAAGACACGTATAAACAGTTAGAAACAGATATAATCGTTTACAAACGCAATAGAAACGCTTTATTGGTCGTTTTGACCCAAAGTGAAGATAAACTCGCTGAACCTACCTGTGTCCATTCCTCTCTCAGAGCTCAGACCTTTCAGCGCTGCAGTCCGCCTGCAGGGGATACATAATCTAGTAATAACGTTAATAATATTAATAACAATTTTAATAGTAACAGTGACTTTTTATCAGAGCTGCTCGTGCAAAAGGCGGGAGGGCGGTAAACACGACCCGGAAGTGATCGGTGGTAAATAAAAGCACAAAGAGAGGTCCGTCATAGCGGACACCATCCCCAGTGGCGGTCAGTGGTATTTCACACTGTCAGAGCGGTTTACACACATTCACGGTAAAATATCACAGAAATGTAATTAAAAAAAAGAGTTTAAATATAGGTTATACACAGTCAGACAAAACATTAATACCACCTGGTTGTAAACCTGTGGTTTAAGTTGGCCAGTAGTCTATGTTCATTTGCCACTGTAAGTTGATAACATGTTGGGCATTTGAATCTATGTAAAAGTAACAATAGAAAACTAGAACTACTAGAAAACAGTGAATTGAAAGAGTTTGAGTTTTACTAAATGTTCAATATAATAATTTCTTATAATAATAATAATAATTTCATTAATTATTAATATTCACATTAATATTAACAATTTCATTAATAATAATAATAATAATAATAATAATAATAACTATTAATAGTTATTGTATTATCAATAGTAAATTATCATTCTTAATACCATATTAATATTTTTATATAACATTAATATTTATTAATAATAATAATTTCTGTTATGTTCATACCTCCATACTGACACAACCCCATACCATTACAGACCCTGGTACTGACACAACCTCCATACCATGACAGACCCTGTCACTGACACAACCCTATACCATGACAGACACTGGTACTGAAACAACCCCTATATAGGGTGACCACCTCCAGACAACAAAATGTGGCAGAAGTAGCAGGTTTAAGTGGGACAATGTGGGACTGACATAATAACTTTAAACTTAATATATAATGTCTATCTGATTTACCAAGAAACATTTATTCTTGCTTTTCAACCCCACTGACCAAAAGACTGAGACACGATCTGACCCAAAAGACAGCCCATAATTACTACATTTTAAGGCAAAGGCCTATACAAGACACACACTAATTTTGCAATATCTTGTTTTTATTGGGACTATCAAATTAGTCAACTCTCCAAAAGGCCAGGCATTATGCAACTAAAGTATGCTCTCAGTTTTTATTAAATTCAAACTTAAAATACAAGGTTATGTAGCAGTGCGGAACATAAATAAAATAATTATGATTAATTAATATGAATACATTACTTACAAATTATTATTAATAATATTTTATTAACAATTACTAGTTACTACTAATAATATACTAATAATAACTATTATGCATGGGGCTTAAGCTTCTGACAGGCCTGCTTTGGCAAAGAACAATGAGCTGCTCAGCAATAGTCTTTTAGGGGCAGCCATAGCCTAGTGGTAAGGCTCTGGTCTTGTGACCAGCAGGTTGCTGGTTCAATTCCCAGACAGAACGTGACTGAAGTTCCCTTGAGCAAGGCACCTAACCCTGTAATTGCTCCCAGGGCAGCTGGTGGGCAGCTGGTGAATCAGGGCTGCCC
This sequence comes from Crenuchus spilurus, assembly GCA_036984385.1. Taxonomy (NCBI): domain Eukaryota; kingdom Metazoa; phylum Chordata; class Actinopteri; order Characiformes; family Crenuchidae; genus Crenuchus; species Crenuchus spilurus. The sequence goes on along the minus strand of BRDA01000067.1, from coordinate 17,051 downwards.
ACCGCTTCAGGCACAAATTCTCACAGCCTTGTGTGTGTTTCACTCCACGAATGGGTTAAATGCAGAGGTCAAATTCCATTGTGTGAAAAATCACATTGGCAAATTGGTTCTTATTAATAAAATATTAATGCATTATTAAATATTAATAAACTGTTAAAAGCTTGTAGCATAAAATTATCACCCAATTCTGTTTCACCTTGTTATTCCAACTACATTCCAACTCATTACTACCAATTTTACACTTATGTTTGGAATATATGGTCAACAGACCACATTTACATAAAATTATACCTAATTTTTGAGTAAAACTAAGTAGAAATTCTAAATAATTTTATTAATAGTTAAACTTGCAAATGGATCTTTCCCATGTTTAATAATGAGTAAGAGAAATAGGCCTCTGTGTAATGCCACATTTATACCCCATGGAAACAGGAAGTGATGAATTACTAATTAAAGGTTCCTAGATACTTTGATTCACTTTATAAACTACAGTAGAAATTACATAAATGGTTCAAATACATTTATTTCCAAGAAATTGTTAAGGGTGCGAATAATTATGGAACAGGTAATTTTATGGGAAATAATTATTTCTTCGTCAGGATTTCTTTTTCACTTGAGTTGAAGGTTGCTTTTTTCTTAAATTTTCAGAGTGAGATTATGCTTCTGCAATTAAAATGCATTTATTTTAAGGCTTTTAACAGATTTTAACTAGGGGTGCCAATAACTATGGAGGGTGCAGTATTATGCACTGTAGAGGGAGAAATATGCAAATTCTATGGAGAGAGATTAGTCTCAAAACTATTGACAAATGTGTAAATGATAATCCACAAATTACACATATGTCACAAATACATTTCATTGTTCACAAATAAATATATTACAGTTTGTGTCTCACGACCTGCAATTTGTACAAATACTGTTAATCTCGTAAATGCACATTTCTAGATTTTATATATAAATCATAATTTTTATGTAAGCTGAAGTCTCAAACTTAAAATGTATTTATAAAATACCGCGTGTGCATTTGTGACTCACGCTTGTTCTTTATTCATTTCCTCTCACGTGTTTTGAGTTTTGAGACTTTCCTCTCGCCTGTCTGATCCACAAATGCGTAAATCAAGATTTACAAAGGAGCGAACAAGCCGCCGCTAGAGGGCGCTGTTTATTTGAAGGAATGATATAAAACCCACCCATAATGGACCAGCAAGATGGATGGGTAAAGTGAAATAACGCTAGTAATTTAAATGATTTATCAAGCAAAGTTAAAACCGTAGGCCAAGAGCCATATTGACAGATTAAAGTCAAGGAGAGAGCCACAATATCACCCCAAGTCACTCAAATAATGGAAAAAAATAAACAACCCACCTATGGACTAAACCTTTGCTCACTGAATATATTGCTCTAGCTCAGGGATACTCATTGCGCGGCTCCCGAGCCACATGCGGCTCGCCGTGCTTTATTGGTGGCTCTCGTGACCGGTTACGAAAGTACGTCAGCACAGCCAAAGTATTTTTAAAGCATGCTACAGAGACATATACTGTAATGCGCTTTACATCCAAGCATTTGCCCTCTCATTTTGCCTCAATTAAAGTTGGTTCCAAATCGGGGATACTGTGGATCCTGGCAACACAGCCACTGTTTCCAAAAGCAGGCTGCACGAGACTCTGCTGTTGCCAGGTTCACGGTTTAACACTTCTAAAAGAACTAATAAAACACTCATGTAACCATATTATTAATGACTATAATCAAGAAAATCTTCACAATTTGGCACTTGG
>BRDA01000066.1:47363-67781 GCA_036984385.1 Crenuchus spilurus | reverse complement strand
ATATTTACTTCTGCAATAAATAATTCTTACCGGTCTGTCTTGGTGCACTCTGGCTGTTCTTGCGGCAGATGCCCCCTCTCGTCTTGTTCTTGTCTATCCGGACACAAGTGACATCCACTTCAGTCTTAATCCAAAAATGTATCTAAAAAATTCACTTCAAATTGCCACTTTATTAGGTACACCTACTATGTACCGATATCCATCGGCCATTTTATTAGAAACACCTACTGCCCTTCATCAACGCTCAGTTTCTAACCACAGTGCCACTATTAATGTACTTGTATTTCTATAAGATACTCAAACTGCCTGGAGAGACATTAGAGTCACCTCAACCTCAGCCACCACCAATGCACAGCATCCAGTATGATGTGGTAGCCAGTCCATGCTTGAGAACTCATCACACATTAGATATTAGGCCGACAGATGGCCAGAGACTAAGCAAGTCTTTGATGCTGGAGATGATTAAGAGTGGTAAAATTAGTTAGGACTACTTTTCAAGGAAATACCATCAAAGAATCGAGATTTACATTTTGTCAGAGAGATGGCACCATTTATACAGTATAACTGCACTGTGGCATTGGTATCTAAACAGAAATAGCCCCTTGTGTTGTCTGTACCAACCCCGGTTCCATAAGGTTTTACTTGGAGGGCTTTTATTCTAGTAATAATCAGACTCACACATACTTAGCTTCAGTGGAGTTACATACATACATACACACACATTACACTTATATAGTGCCTTTCTAGACACCCAAGGATGCTTTACAATCAACACACACACACACACTCCGGTGAGAAGCAGCAGCCAGTCGCGCACAGCGTACTCTCAACCGGAAGCGACCGTCCACCTGGAGGACTGCATCGAGCACTAGGGGGTCACCCAGAACACAGTGCCAACCATATCTACACATACATACTGGTATATACATTCATTCATGCACACCAGGGTAATTTTAAGAGTATCCAATCCACCTGACCTCCATGTTTTTGGACTGTGGGAGGAAACCGGAGTCCCCGGAGGAAACCCACGCAGACACGGGGAGAACATGGAAACTCCGCTCAGATGCGGACTCGAACCCAAGACCTCAGCGCTGAGAGGCGAACGTGCTAACCACTAAGCCACCGTGCCGCCCGCTAACACGCACCGAGTTGCATGTCATGCAGGAACTATGGCTGCTTAACTGGATTTTTTAACTTCTCACTCTAGCACAAGTACTAAAATGTGAGCTAAGGAGGGCTGGGGAGATCCCTTAAGAGCAAAGCAGCCCCTTCATAAGTGACAAAAAGAGCCCCATGACAGTTATTCATGGCAGTCTGTCAGTGAACTCTGGCACAAATCCTGGCTGCAGTTACTATGCCACTTGACACGGTGACACGGTGTTTCTGATAAAATGAGCACTAAGTGTAAGTGTACCAAACCTGGCAACGTGTAGCACATATTTAGCAATGAATATGTGTGACAGTGATTACCGTTCTTTTCGTGCTTTGATTCTTTCCTCATCATACCTGAAAAACCAAGAAAAGTGACTCAAACTTAGAAAAACAGCTTAAATTTCACTTTGTTCAGAGGATGAAATGATGCTAAAGCACTCACTGTATGACACAGTCCGGGACGTGGATGTGCTCCATGGGGACAATCTGCTCCAGTTCCTCTAAGCTGTGCACGTATCGAATTTTGTTCATGAACTTCACGCTGCAACAAAGGCAAAGAGATGAACCATTTGTCTGATTTCTCATCAGGTACAGACGATACACTTTTATGTTAGGAACTTTTAATCACACTAAAATGAAAGGGTGTTTCTTGACATGTTAATTTTCAGATTTCAGAAGTTTTAGTGACTTTACTGTAAAGTTTAGTGACATTACAAATGTGTCACTTTGCGTCTCCAAAATGGTAACTTTTCACAAGAAGGTCAAATGTTCTTAACTTTTCGTTTAAGTTAAAAGTGTATTGTTTTTGTAAGCTTTTATTTTTTGCCCATTTTTATCCCCTACCCAGTGTAGTAGCCAATTAGCCCATCCCATCCATTTGGACTCCTGAAATTATTTTTATGCACAGTCTGTGACTCCAGGAGGGTGAAGACAAGCACAAGCCTCCTCTGTTACGTGTGATGCAGCCATCGCCTCTTTTTAAACTACCACTGATACACCATCACTGTGGAGCTCCGAATTGACCAATCAGTAGACGCCTGAGCCAGCGGACATTGCAATGTGAAAGTGATAGGGAGAGACACAGCATCATCTACCCGCCCAGAGAGAGCACGGACAATTTTTTCTGTTGATGGCAAACAGCATGACCGGGATTCGAACTCGCGATCCTCTGGTCATAGTGTCAGCGTCTTAGTCTGCTGAGCCACTCGAGGCCCTCTTGGACCATTTATTTGAAATAATTATGAAGGGCAGCTACTGTGCTCATGTAACCCTCCTGTCTCTGTCATATGCTCCTTGTTTTGTTTACGATCCCCATGTGCATTCTGGTAGCCATGTGCTTTTGTTTACATCTTCCATGTGACTTCTCCACATTATGTCTCCACCCCCAGTCTTGATCATTTCACAGCCCTGCTTGTTGATTATCTGTCTAGATAATCTACATCTTTGTATTGCCACAACCAGTCTATTTTGTTCATTCTATGGAATAAAGTCTTATGTTTTGATATCCCTATGACATTCCGTCTCCTCCAGCACTTTCCATTCTGACATATCAAATGATGATGAAAAATGTAAATAAAAATGAATGGGACATGGTCATGGTTTATCTTTTATTTCACCAGCAGCATTGTGTGGACAAAGCAATACTAGGAAATGTCTGGTTCACTCAACGACTGTATTAATAATACAGTGACTATACATTAGTTAAGAATGACGTGACAATGGCTCTGACTCTTACCTGATGAAAGGTCTGGAGATGGCCAGGACTGTCCGTATGAACCATGATGGATGAGAAATGATCAGAGACTTCAGGTTCTTCCTCAGTCTACAAGAAGAACATTTACTTTAAAGTCAATTAAAGTAAATTCATTATTTACTGTTAAATAGTAGTGCAAAATCCACCAAGAATGTACAGTTGGCATACTCACCTTCTGTCAATCATTTGATAGCACTTTTTTAGCCAACTGATACCCGGCATCTTACTACGTGGAGTCCCACCATTCATGTATATGATCAGATAATCTTCAGCCACAAGCATCTCCAGACTGCTCACTACATATCTGAGAGCAGGAGGGATGAGGGGGGAAATGTGATGAGAACAGAATGAAAGATATAAAACATTAGAAATACGCAACATACAAAGTAAGGATGAGGTTAATGGTTCCCTAATAATAATAACAATAATACTTAATAACTTTAATAACCAACCAACCAACCAACCAACCAACCAACCAACCAACCAACCAACCAACCAACCAACCAACCAACCAACCAACCAACCAACCAACCAACCAACCTCTGGCTTACTGTAGCTGCTCGCATCAGATTCAAAACTGATACTTGCCTACAAAACAAAAGATGGACCAGCCCCTCCCTATCTAATGACAATGGAAGGTTTCAATGCTTTAAGGAGGCCATGCACTGAATCATCTGTTTAGATCATTAAAAGTCACTCAGCTGCACATTTCTACCTAATAGAAAATAAAAGTGAGTATTGTTTTTAACCAAGTCATTACCACTATATCTTACATTACATCCAGCATGTAATCCTAAAATTCTTTACTCACAGAAAGAGGTTTTCCATGATGTAATGATAGTCTGGGCAGCTGCTGTCAGGCAGGTAGCATGCTGAGAACACAATGATGGCATTCAGCCCCTCACCGTAATAACCTGCAGGACAGGAATGAGAGAAATATGACTAGTCACCCAATAAAAACAGACTGAGCATCACATGTCAAAAGAGCGTGCGCACATGACCGACCTCCGTGAGAGATGACCCGCACATACGGCCGAATGACCTGCATGTCGATACGATGTTCCTGTTCTCCAATGATGACCGTTCGCCACAGACGGCCGTTCCCACCATCTTCCTCCACATCCTCAGCTCCATCAGCAGGGCCTGATTTGGCCGAGGCCACCGGCGTGTCATCTGGAGGCCACAGAAAAAATGATAGTATACAGGTTAACAGTAGGAGTTTTTCCCCTTTTCCCCTTTCTCCTTTTGCATAGTCATAAAATATACACAATGACATGTACAATATACATGTTTATACACACACAGTATATATAAGTTTTCTTATTCAATGTTTTTATTATTTTTCCTACACTGTATATAAACACTGACATCATTCAGGCTATGAGTGAACACATAAGGAATCATGTAGTAAACTTAAAAGTGTTAAACAAACCAAAACATGTTTTAGATTCTTCAAAGTAGACACACAACTGATGTCTCAAACACATTAAGAGGCAAGAAATGCAAGTCATGAACTCTTGACAAGACACAGCTGTTAACTGAAAGCCATTCCAGGTGACTACCTCATAAAGCTGACTGAGAAAATGCCAAGAAAGCTGCCATCTAAGCAAGAGGTGCCTACTGTGAAGAGTGTAAAATATAAACATGTTCTGGTTTGTTTACTTGTTTGTTTACTAAATAATTACAGATGTGTTTATTCATAGTTTAAATGACCTCTAGTATTACTCTACAATGTAGAACATTTTTAAATCATGAAGAAACACTGAATGTCCAGAGGGTGTCCAAACTTTTGACTGGTAGTGTGTGTGTGTGTGTGTGTACACAGTAAATCTGTCAGTGTTAAATCAACACTATAAGAGTTAAATCAACACTGAGGGTGTCAAAATATAACACTCTCAGTGTTAATTTAACTCTAATAGTGTTGATTTAACACTGGCTGATTTACTGTGTAGTGTAAGGCTTTGTGCTGAGAAGGCTGTGGATTTTGTGCTGGACCACTCTCAGGCTAGAAGTGACACTGACATATGAAAAGACAGAGTAGGGGTTTCTGAAATGGTTCATTTGTATTACATACAGTATATACCACACAGTGTATCACACATTCCAAGCTCCAACGCTAACCTCGGACCTTACAACATGATTTTCTGGGTAGCGACTAGAAGGTTGCTGTTTGATCCCATGGCAGGTGGTGACTTAAGTGCCCTTGAGCAAGGTGTCTAACCCCAAACTGTAAGTCAAATACAGTCTGAAACCAACCTTCCCATTCTAGGTCGTTGCCATTGGTGATGAACTCTAGGGAATCTGTCTCATCGGGAGTTTCAATGTCATCAACATTAATATCCAGATCATCAGGAGTGTCCAGAAAATCGTCAGACAGCAGGGATCCTTCACTCTGGTCCAGAGACAGGTTCATGTCCGGAGCTACGAGGGTCCGACGTTTCCGATGAGCCGGACCCCCACTGGCTGCATTGATGTGCAGAGAGGTTGGGGGAGCTGGATAACAAAATATGAAGAATTATAGTAGAACAACTATAACTGCTTTTAAATGGGCACTTTGGCCAATTAAACCTAACTCTAACCATAATTTAGCCATAACTAAAAGTTAACTCCACCCCTAACAGTCTACAAAGAAAGATTTGATAAATTTAATTAAACTGAACATACAACACTGCAGCTCCAGATTCTCAGTCTTCTATGACAGACGGATGAGGTAGGACAGTGTATATCTCCTATTCTAGTGCATCCACATTATTTTTACATCCAGTGATAAACTTCTGATGGAGAGTAAACAGCTGTCCTAAACTCACTGTCAACAACTTGTGGGAGACACCAAAACTGAGCTAAAAAGTGATGACACTGTCCTACCTCACCTTCTACCATAGAAGACTGAGCAGTGCAGCAGCATTTGTGGATTTTATCACAGTCTTAAAAATATCAACTTTCTTCTGCAGTAAAAGTGAACGATGTCATGGAAAAATATGGGTAACCCCAAACTTTTGCATGCTAGTGTATATGAACATTTTTTATGTATAGATATATTTAAATATTAAAACATATCATTTCAAATTCAACTGCATTTCACCTTATAAACAAGAAAATAAACAGGAAACTGTTAAATCAACAGTAATGTCAAAAAATGACTATTTTGCTGGTATACACAGTAAATATGTCAGTGTTAAATCAACACAATTAGAGTTAAATTAACACTGAGGGTGTCAAAATGTAACACTCTCAGTGTTAATTTAACTCTAATAGTGTAGATTTAACACTGGCAGATTTACTGTGTAGAAATACTTAAGCACACAACATGGTATGTTATATTCTATATTGTGCACATGTTTTTTTTTTTATTTATTTCTAAGTTTTTGCCAATTTTATCCTCTTCCCAATGTAGTAGTAGCCAATTAGCCCATCCCCTCCGTTAGGCCTCTCCCCATCACTTTACAATGTCCCTGACTCTAGGAGGGTGCAGGCAAGCACAAGCCTCCTCTGTTGCGTGTGATGCAGCCACCGCTTCTTTTTGAACCACCGCTGATACACCATCACTGGAGAGCCTAACGCACTCGGAGGAAGGCACACAGGGTCCCCAGCTCTGATTGGACCAATCAGTAGATGCCTGAGCCAGCAGATATTGCAACGTGAAAGTGATAGAGAGAGTGAGAGCGCCATCTACCCGCCACTGCCAATTTTTGCTTTCTTGGGCCCCGGCTGTTGATGGCAAACAGAATGACCGGGATTTGAACTTGCGATCCTCGGGTCATAGTGGTAGCCACTCGGGGCCTTATATTGTGCACATATGTTAAAGAATGAACACACTACACAGACATCCAGTGAAATATAAAGAACTATGGGGTAAATAAGGTGGGATTATAATACTGGTCTCAGTGAAGAGTGAATGGCTGGACAGGTTTACTTACATGTTCTTCCCTCGCTAAGTGCACAGGAAGACTCCATATCACCCTCCTCTGGAAGTGGCCTTACAAATACACACAGAGACAACATTTATAGACCAGTTAGATATCACTTAGCCCCTCATCTGCTCTATCAATGCTTAGAATGACTTTGATAGACCATACAAGGGGCTGTTACAGACTGCACAGAGGAATCAGTGAATGGGGTCTTGTGTCAAATGCAGCAGTCAGTCATATGGAAATGAGCATCTAGAGCCTCATTAATACTGTGATAGGCTCGATGGTGTTGGGGGTTTGCAGCTGCTTCAGCACTAACAAAGTGCTGCTTAACTTGCACAGGGTGTCAAACCCCCATACACACACACACACACACACACACACACCTCCCACGCAGCATGCAATGCACTCAGGACTGAATGAAAAGCAGAGAGAAGTAGTGATCAGAATGGCTGCATTAGCAGAGCAAAACTATCCACAACTCTGATCTTTCTTCCTGCACTCTGCTTTAATCCTGAGCTTATCAATAAGGAAGAAGCATTACTACATCATATCTCTGCTATTACACTATAACAGAGGCTTTAGTCAACACAGAAGCTCATGTATGGTACATCACTGAAACATTTACTGAACTGAGCCACCAACGTAGCCTGATTTCACAACAGGCCATAAACACAACCCAAACACAGAAAATCCAGGCTGTTCTGCCACTTACCTTTAGGGATAAGGTGAGAAATGTCAAGCCTTTGGTGATTCTCTGACTTCACTGCAGTCTCCTACTCTGATGTTTCCCAGAATAGCATTATCTGAAAGGCGTTTAATGTGTAAAGCATCACTCTTCCTCAGTCCTAGCCTGGAGATGCTGAAGCTGTATGTGTCTCTCTAAGCCTGTCCTGCCTCCATTTTCCTGGTGATGCTGCTGTGCTGTTGGCTCGTGTGTGCGTCACATGACGTGGCTCATTACCATTTAAGGAGAGCTGCACCTGCTCCCTCTCTTTGCATAGAGACTACATGTGAACACTGTTACTGATCTCAGATCAGCAGCAAATCCATCTGCCATGACAATTAAGGACAATTTATTTATATTTATATTAAAGAAATAAAAAAATAAGGGATCACTGCAAAATAATCAGCCTAATAAACCGAATAATAAATAATTATTTATTAGAAATAATAATATTAATATTTATATAATAATATATAATAATAATAATATTTATTAGAAATAATAATATTAATATTTATATAATAATATAATAATAATATTTATTAGAAATAATAAATTTCGCCTTCGCCCAAATTCCCCAAAAAATATATATAGTTATTTAGAGCATTTATTTGCAGAAAATGATCAAATGGTCTAAAAAACTCATTCGTCAAATGTATCGATCTACAATTCCTATTGATTTTACTATTATTTAACCCACCAAATGATCATGTTTTACTTAGAAAGAGTTCTGACATCAGTATTTGGTGGATTAACACTTATTTTGCATGACCACCACATAATGCGTAGCCTACCAGTTGGTCATCAGTAGTGTGCGGTTTTCTTACTTCTGCTTTACATGTGACACCTTCTCCTGAAATCGCTACCTTGCCGTGGTGGAGAAGCTTGAGAGAACCTTTGAATCTAAGAGCGATACCATCTGGAGCTATGCTCCTGGTAGGGCCACCCTTGATGGTAAGGTCGAAGAGGAGGTTCCAGACAAAGAGCGATCACACTCCCCATCCAACGGGACCTGGAACTGTGGGCTGCAGCACGGTTCTTACAGCTTTAAGTGTTATATTGCTTTACTGCTAACAACACTGGATGTTGATTTTTGTGATGAGGTGTATGCTAGGTGCAACTTAGCACAACATCGAGTCGACTGCAGGGCTGACAAGAGATTGGGATGCTTAGTCAGTCTATTTATCCCACAGAGCACAAATGAAGTCAAAAACTAAGAATGCCATACTGGCTCGGACGTCGCCCAGGATAAAAAGGTCCGCGGTACCCACTGTGAGAGACAGGGTGGGTGTTGAGAAGTTTACTACTGGCTCATCAAAGGTAACATCAAGACATGGACTGGATTATCAGGTGCTAGCCTGCTACAAGCAACCAGAGACAGATGGCATTGGAGAGAAGGGACTCGTCTGTGCAGCCTACCATCGCGAAGCGATGACGGCGTATGACATGACATGTGACACAATTTAAATACACACACCTGGGGAAGTCATCATCCTGCCATTCGTCTCTTCCTTCTATGTGGTCCAACAGGGTGGACAGGTCAGGAGAGCCCATGCTCCAGGACTGGCGGTTTTGGTGTCTGCAAGACAGCCCCAACAAATCTCAGTACATTCAAAATATATACTAAATTATAAAAACAGTCTTCAAGACAACTTGCCCATACTGCAAACTCTGCATGTGCTGGCTCAACAGTAGCCAGGTAACATTAACAGTCTGTATAGTAAAATCAAAGAGATTGTTCATTCAAGTGTGTTATTGTGATTACACCACAGTTCTGTAATCGCTGTTTGTTAGATTTTAATAAAAGGATAAAAAATTATTTGTTTACAAACACTCTGCGAGGTAGTTCCTGTATCAGACACTCCGCTGTTAAAACATCATCAGACTGTGTGCATCAGTCATAACAGTCAAGAAACATCATTTCCTCAAAACTGTTTATTATATAAACAGACAACATAAATATACTGTTGTTATAGATGTTTGTTAGGGCACTCGCACAGTTGCTATGTTACGTATTTGGTGGAGTAATACTTAAAGAGCTTCGGCCAGAGTGCCATTATCATCAATATCAGCACTCCTAGAACTTCTCTCAGCCAGTCAGATTGTGGGATCAGAACTAACTGTGGTTTAATACTCCTTAAGGATGTGTAAAATGTCATTTCACAGTATTTAATTTGTAAAATATCATTTCAAAGCACAGATATAAATATTACATTAAGAGTTGTGCACTGGTTGTACTGATTTACCTTTTTAAATACATCGTTTCATAGCAACTGTTGTAATGTAGTAAATTCACATTCAACCCAATGAGGAATTAAGCATGCTTGTGTATAATAAAAAGCATACATTCTATCTTATCTAACAGTATGACATTTATAAATTGAAAATTTCTACTGACATGGACGTGGACCTGTCTATATAAGAGCTTTTACAGTGCCATTCTTTTCTTTTTGGCTTTATTTTGGTCAAAATGCTAAAGCACTACTATCAGCGGCCTGGCAAGTCACAAAGCAGTGCATATGCTGTCTGAAAAAGAATTAGTACAGTGGTAACCCTACTTACGAGCATTCCTACTAACGAGTATTCCAGGTAAGGAGTCGAGATCTCGGAATATTTTTGTTCCAGGTAACGAGTAATATTCCAGCTAACGAGTAGCGTAAATTTCTTCAAGTATGCCAAACCACTAGGGGCGCTGCGGTCGTAGCATCTCCTAGATGCTACCGTAGAAGAAGAGGTCAGTCAATACTTTTGACTGCTGTCAAGTAAAAGTGAAAGTGCCTGTTGAAAGCGACGCTAAGTTAGCAAAAGGTAGTGAACAAGAAAGTTAGATAAATTTTACTTTTACTTTTCATATGATAAGTGTAACCATGCAGCTGCTAGCCTACACGGGCACCGCCGGTCTCCCTTTCATTAGCGGCCAGCCTACACGAGTGTCGTCATCGTCTTGTTTATGTTTTAAAAAACCCATATAAACACATTATTTAGCATTTTAAAGTATATTGTATTTTGTATATTGTACAGTATAAAGTATATTAAAGTATATTGGCCGGCTGACACGGATTAATCAGTTTTACATGTATTCTTATGGGGAAAATGCATCCAGCTAACGAGCTCGGCTCCTGCAGGGATTAAACTCGTAAGTAGGGTTACCACTGTATCTACAAAGTAGATTACTTCCCCTACAAATAGGGGAAATTATGTTGAATAAGCCTGATTTTTGCCAACATTCTATAAAGCTTGTCCAACCTAGCAACAGTTGCTATGAAAGAATGAACTTGTGGGCGGAGCAAAGGCCAGTTCATAAAATCCAAGCCTAGAGTAACTGTACTGTCCTGAATTGTTAAAGATGTTACCGGTCACAGGGTGGTCCCATGTGTGGCATATGAGACGGGCATGTGACACAAGTCTGCCTGTAAAAGTCAGTCTACACTGGAAGAACCTTCAGAATTGGCATGCCAAAAAGGCAGGAGGGAGCAGTCTTTAATCCTTCCTCATAACCCGCTAATCCTGTGCTGAACTGGCAAGCAGCTGATGCACAGAGACAAATGGCCACCTGACTCAAATGGAAAGAACGTCTGTGTTCATCATGACCCCTCACTGCTCCTGTACAGTCTGCTCTGTACTGTATGTATTTATTTGGAATGGTACCAACCAATCAGGGTTAACCCCACTGTCATTACACTGCAATGTTCAGGCATTTTATTTGCTTGAAACATGCAAGAAACTAAACTGAACTTGAGCTGCACAATAAAACAACCATAACTGTTATGTTGCACAAAAATTATGTTGCATTCAATTCAACAAATTGCATGAAGGTTCATTTAGAATATTATTATAAATCATTCAGAAACTATTGTTAATTCTGTAAAAGGGTTAAGCTGAAGTTTTCTCTACAAGTAGAGTTTAATAGAGGTTTATGTGTCAGAAGGTCAAGGCATAATGTTGTGTCAGTTTAGTATTTTAGATTATTATTATTTATTTATTTTTTACCTAATTTTCCTACCAGTGTGTTTGGTAGCTAATCGATCTGCCCATTCGTTGACTCTCCCTATCACTTGTAATGTCCCTGATTCTAGAATGGTACAGACTAACACAGGCCTCCTCTGATGCATGTGAAGTCAAGCTCCGCCTCTTTTCCACCTGCTGCCGATACATTGGCGCTAAGCAGCCAATGTGCTCAGAGGAAAGCGCAGGATCCCCAGTTCTGATGGATCGCTTGGCAGACGCCTGAGCCAGCCAACATTACTTAGTAGTGCTGGGGAGAAAGTGCCATCTTACCTGCCCAGAGAGAACACTGCCAATTTTGCTCTCTCAAGCACCGGTTGCCAATAGCATGACTATGAGTCAAACTCACGATCCTCACATCATAGTGACAGAGCCTCAGTCTGCTGAGCCACACATTCACTTTTTAGAAAATGATGAAAAATGACATCTTGAACCTTCTTCTTTGTAATATTCTTTGTATGTATTTTCAGTTGGTTGCCTGTTCTTTTCTAAATACGTGGAGAGCCATTTATGCTCTAAAGTAACTGATCACACAGATGCAACAGATTACGTTAAAATTAAGCTTAAGCTGTTAAAATATGAAGAAAATAATTTTTTTTAATGTGCAAAAGAAAGTAAACAGAAAAATCCAAAAAGGAGTTCTCCATAACATCTCAGTAATTTCTCCTAGACAATAATGAGATCAGGGGGAAACACAAACAAAACATTAGGTTTTTTCTCCTGTTGCTCAGATGTTTCTCCTGAGAAAAAAAAGACATTGTTAAGCTTGTGTCTCCTCTTGAGCTTTACCACAGATCTCATTAAAGTCTTACATAATAACAGCCATGTTTACTAACGACAGGAATCTCAATATGAACTCAACCATTTCTCTTCCAGGGCTAAATGTCAGTTGAATGACTGTTAATGACTGTTAAATAACTTATCTGAGTCAGACAGAAGTCTCTCACATCTCCTTTATGTCTCATGCTCTTTCCACTAAATAATTCTAAGACAATTTGAGCCTCGTGAGTCTTTAAAGAGCAACATCTGAGCAATAAATTTTTTCTCTTAAAATGTTATTTTTTTCTTGTGCAACCACATTTGAATCCAGTCAAATCAGCATTTTTAGCAAAGGACTGAATGATGTGATGTTGAACAGAAGAGGACAGAATGGGATGTACTCACAGAGAAGCTGGTGAATATTGGTGGACAGTGTGTCACTCCCTCCAGTGTCTCAGCACTGAGTCCAGGTGCACGAGGTACACAGAGGCTTCTGTTTATGATGGACGATGAGTTCCTCAGTCTGTACCTAACTCCACATGATGGCACCTGTTGACATTTGTCAGTATTCCCAGTGTATCCTGCTGCAGTTTAATTTATACTCATTTTCTAAGGTCTAATTCTTGTTCTCTCAAAGAAGTATTTTTAATTCTGCAAAGCTCTTCCTTTTAAATGATGTCTGTTGTCCCTGAAGTCTCTGCATTGCCTGGAAGGAAATAAAGACGGTCTCTGTTCCTTCACAAGCACAACATCCTCTGGTGTGGAGTTCAGATTTTTTTTCTTAGAAAAGCAAACCGTGAAATCTGATAGGATAGAATCAGGCACTGCAGTCTTTTAGACACTAGAGGGCGTTCACCTACAATACATGTCCTCTTTCACTAACACCGGATCAGAACTTTGAACTAATAATAATAATAATAATAATAATAATAATAATAATAATAATAATAATAATAATAACATTATTATTATTATTATTATTATTTATTTATTTTATTTTTTTTTCAGCTTAGGCATTTATGTTCATATTTGTTGACAAGACTACTATAGTCTACTTCCTGTAAATACTTTAGTTTTTTTTGCTCAATTTTTGAATATCTGCTGCTGGAATTTTATTAATATTAATATTTTACCAACTACTATTTAAAACTTCCACATAAACGTCTTTTGGCCCTGTCTTTCATACTGTGACAAAAACCCCCAACATGATATGATTTGACTTGACTATAACCATGGAAGGCAAATTATGGGGCAAATAAAAATTCTATTAACAAAAAATAATGATTCTGAATTCATTCTTATTTAATAAGCCGTAAAAAATAAATATGTATACGAAATAAGGTAAGCCTGTGTAAATACATGTATTACATATTTTTGCTTAATGTACTTTATTGTTTTTAACACATTTTGAAATAGAACAAATATATCTTATATATAACTCCATATATAATATTATTTTTAAACTTTAATTTATAACTACTAGAGTTGTAACACTGGAGGATTGGTGCTTAATTTCGTTGTACATTATGCAATGATAATAAAGATGTATCAAAATATATATCATATACTGTATATGGATGATTTTCTTCCAAAAGTGCAGTCTTGAATGGAGCATGTTATATTGTTTACAACATGTTGTGGCCGAGTTGGGAATTTATTGTAACCTTTGAAATCTCTGTGAAATAAAGCAAGTACGCTTTAATAGCTTCAGTTTCCCAAAAATGTTCTCATTTAACTGTGCTTTTGCATAGAGCCACAGGACCAATTCACAGTTGTTGAAGGCTTGCAATGAGGAAAATTAACAGTCAGCATAAGGCAACATATTTATCACAAAACATTTGACCTACTGTGAGTAAATCAAATACTGTATGTATGATATTCGCAGTATATAGTTTCATATATAATCTAAAACTAATGTATTTCTGCAGTCAGTATAGACAACCAAAGACCTGCAAAATTTGCAGTATACTTTTCTTGACAATGTATGTATCACACTCATATATAAAATTAAAAATGTTAAAGGCTTAATTAAAAAGCTTAATTATAAGTGTCTAAAATATAAAGGTAAATTGGATTTTTTTGAAAAAATATTATTAAAATTGCATTTTAATATTGCTGATGTGTAAGTTAATCAGTTGGGATATTTTACAATCATATGCTGAAGTGTTAGATGCTGTCAGTAGGCCTACAGTCTTGTGTATTTCAACGGTTAAAGGGTGAAAAGTTAAACAGTTAAAAGTGAAAGTCACATGATTAGAAAGGGGCACGTTGAATCTTTTTGAGAAACCGATTCTTTGGGATTTGTTCATTTAAACGAACCTATTCGTTAGGCTCGGTTCTTTCGTTTAATTTAGGAAAGAGCAACTGACTCATTGTGACGAGGTGAACCGACTCTCATGGCTCATTTAACAAATGAGTCGGTTCGACAAGGACCAATGTCCTGCGAGCGACTCTGTGCCGGTGGTGGCGGGGAAGCTGCCCAAAATGGCCGCTAGTCACTACTATGGGTTTACGCACGGCGTCGCCGGTCCCCAATACAGGTAAAACACGCCAGCACGGACGGCAGCTCGGGCGGGTACTTTTCTCTGCACTGTCCGTTGAATCAGCCGCGCGGTTCGTTCTGTTTGCCAGCAGAGCGTTCAGTTGTTATGCTAAGCTAAAAAAAGCTACACCCAGAAAGTCAGTGAGGTGACCGGCCGAGATCTCTCTGTTGACCGCGGACATAAACCTACAGCAGGCCTCTAAAAGTCCTCTGTATTGTCTCTGTGTTTATGTAAACATTTTGAGTCTTTAATGAACGTCTGTGACTGTGAACATGTACTAGCATGGTTTTGAATCTTGTTTGAGGGTCTAATGGAGGATCTCTGCAATAATATTACACATATATTTTGTATTTTGTTGAGGGATTTTTTTCCTTGCCACTGTCGCCGTTGTCTTGCTCACCGGGGATTAGGGCTTAATGATTTGATGTCTGTTATTACTAAGCCTGTAAAGCTGCTTTGTGACATAAGTTGTAAGAAGCACTTTATAAATATATTTTGATAATTTGACATATATTCACTTATAATTGATGTAAAGCTTTTGGAGATGTGGTTGCTAACTGGTTCAGTTAAAAGACTAAGTCTACAAGTTCACATGATAAAGTAGTTTAATCTGGGTGCAGGGTTAAGGATGCATTTACCACTGACATCACTGAGGTGATGACGACATGAAAGAGCTCAGAGGAGATGTTTATTTCTCATATCTGCTTTTTGAAGGCTCAGGAGACTTCTCCCGTTTCTAAATTTCCTTAAAATTACTAGGATGAGACAAAAAATAAAAGTTATTAGTCACACCATCAAGTCCAGGATAAGAAATGGTTAATAATGAGAGTATCCTCTATGAGCATGAGTTATTATTTTGGTAGATATGAGCAAAACTTGAGATTTTTAGATCTGTAGTGAAATAGAGGAGACGCATGGAGTTACTGAAGAGAAATAACTTAAATGAAAGTCTGAAAGGAAAGTTAAACTAGTCTTAAAGTTGCATTTCTGTCTGATGTCTGTTATGTAGGAGAAAATACAGACATGTTAAGGAGTTCTTTTGAATTTTTCATTTATATGGGAGGTTCTTAAAACCGTGAACTGGTGAGGAATATGATTATAATGGAATAATATGAATACTAAGTATGTCAATACGTAACAGTTTGAAACTCCAGAGCAGACTATGCTTTTTCATTTAGGAATCTGCTTAGTTTATGAGAAATTATTCAGTTAAAACACTGCCTCCAACAGAATGCTCCATATATTTTTTTAAATTCTGCCACCATCTGCTTCTGATATTGTTAGAATTTTTGTTTTAATCCATTTTGAGTTGTTATAACAGCAGTGCTAGGAACCAGATATCCAAAGCATTTAAAGCCTTGTTATACATAAAGGTTACAGTCATCCTTGATGTTGTTTTGCAGAATGTTTGAGAATAGGTTTTGCCATCGGATGCACTGTGGCATAAAATGCACAATGAGCATCCCATCTTGCCATCTTCCCGTTATCTGCCAGTTTAGATAGATAGATGGATAGCTAGCACTTTAGTGATCCCTTTAGGACAGTGATCCTCACTATTTTTTTCAAAAGAGCCATATTGACAGATCAAAGTCAAGGAGAGAGCCACAATATTACCCCAAGTCACTCAAATAATGGAAAAAATTAACAACCCACCTATGGACTAAACCTTGGCGCACTGAATATATTGATCTAGATAGAATAGCTGCAGGGTTGCCAGGTCCAACAAAAATATCCAGCCTAAAGGCAGTCTAAAACCCGCCCTTTAGAAGCTTAAACTAGCCCAGAATATGTCTGTCACACGTTTGAAGCGAATGGCAAAACAACTGTGTACGAGTGTACGACTAAGTATTTTGTTTATAAGGGATTTATTATGTGCAGCCTGCTGTTGAAAACAGTACCTGTGTTGCCAGGTTCCACAGTATCCCCCATTTGGAACCAACTTTAATTGAGGCAAAATGAGAGGGCAAGTGCTTGGATGTAAAGCGCATTACAGTATATGTCTCTGTAACATGCTTTTAAAATACTTTGGCTGTGCTGGCGTACTTTCGTAACCGGTCACGAGAGCCACCAATAAAGCACGGCGAAGCCGCATGTGGCTCGGGAGCCGCGCAATGAGTATCCCTGCTTTAGGAGGTTTCTTTCAGGGAAATTAAGAGTTAATATTATTTTACTCTTATCAACATCATATACAAAATCTCAGTATTCTTGTCACTAACATTGCTAAGAAATTTGAGCCTAAATTTTTCTGCAGTGCACTTATTTGCACCAAACCAATTACAAATGCCTTTTGACTGCAGAAGGAGATATTTTAAGCTATATTTAATTTACTGAAACAACCTGTCACACTGTCATGTCATGTTTTGACCTCCCTCAGCACCCAGCCGCCTCCTGCATACACCCATCAAACCACTGCCAGTTACAGTGTACAGCCTGCCCCTGGAACAGCCCATCCGGTCACAGCTTCATATGCTCCTGCACAGCCTGCCCGGACGGTGGCAACTCCAGCTTACCAAACTTATCAGACCCACACTGGTCAGGATTACAGTTACCGTCAGCAAGAAACGGCCCCTCAGCCCACCACCACGCCTCAGAACTACCAGGTCTTCACAGAAGCGGTTTGTCACATTTCATCACCTTTTGTTAAGATTTATTTATTATACAAATGTACAAACTTGTTGAATCTCCGTTGACTACACTTTGATTTTATTAAAATGTAGTTGTGAAATGCCAAATTGCACACATTTCCAAAATGGAATTGACACATTCACACCTAATGAGCTGATATTTGTAGCTTCTAACTAGTTCCTAAACAAAAAATGTTCTTCCCTTTTGTGAATTTAAGCATAAATGAGTCTTGTGATTGATGCAATATAAGATCCTGTGTTAAATGAAAATGCAGGAGAACTACAGCTATGGAAGGCAAGTGTCAGCCAGTGGAGGTTATGAGAATAAACAGTACTACCAGACAAGCATCGCACCTGCTCAGCGCACCCCAAATGAAACCTACTTTCAGCAAGGTAATATCATAATTTTAGTCCACTGTAGGTACTTAATTTTATTCTTCTAATATAATTGGGGTTTGTTTTCACTATAAAATAACAAACCAAGCAATGCACGAATCAATAGACCAGGTCAGTATACAGTAGTATAACTAATCGTATATAGTGTATCATATAGATATACAATAGTATATCATAATGGAAAAATGTGACACTGCGTTGTAGAAATGGATCATATTCCATGTGTTTAGTTCATTCTGCTAATATGGCCCGTTACACTGGAAAGTTCATATTCACACTTATACTACTGCCTTTTTTACTAGAACAGTTATATTTTTCATTGTTCATACTCTAGAAATAAAAAAGAATAGTTTACTATTTAAGATATGGTGATTTTTTGTTTTTACAGTTGTAATCCTCTGTTCTTAGTAATAATGTTTATTTAGTAATAATGTTTAATTGCAGGGGACTAAACATAGTTTTTGTTTAAAATTCGATAAGAAAGATGTGTATTTCTCAAAATTTTGACATTTTTATTTGTCCAGATTTTGTGGAAAAAATATTGAGGATATTATTAATCAAATTGCATTAGTGTTACATAGGGCTGCCACAAACGATTATTTTTATAGTAGACTAATCGCCGATTATTTTTTACGATTAGTCAACTAACCGGATCATGCGTTAATTGAATATAAAACATACAGCTTATCGCACTAGAATGCTGCTGCTATTATATAACCGTCATTAGATTACAGCTATATGCTAACTAAAAATAAAAACAATTAAGATCATAGTTCATTAAACCTTTAATGAAATATGCAGTTTGTTGCAACAATTATTTAACTGTTTAGCATAAAGTGTAAACGTAGCACTGAAACGTAACGTTAGAAAACATTAGCATTGCTATATTCAAACACATGACTGTTATAACATTACAGAAAACACATGAATGTGTGCTAAGGCTAATGAATCAAATCGTCATCACTAATGTTTACTTTTACATCTATAAATGAGTAAGCAGCAAGTTAACTCTGTTTACGCTAATTTTAGCAGCTAACTAGCAATTTAGCTTACCGAGATAACGGTCCCTCTTCATCATTGTCACAATCAGCCACAACAGCTTCCTTTTCAGGTGCTCGTGCATCGCAGTTGTGCTGCCGTGGAAGGCAAGTTCTGCCTTGCAGATATTGCATTGCACATGTTTCTCTTTCATTTTCTTAAAATGATCCCACACTTTTGAGCTCTGTTGCCGGCTAACCATGATGAGCCTGTTTGTATAACGTTCTGTGACGTCATCCACGGGCTACCCCAGTTACCACTACTGCGCATGTGCGTCAAGGACAGAAAAACAGACGCAGCAGTGGAAGGTGCCACAGCAGTTTAGAGAAAAAGAAAGTAAAAAAAATAAATAAATAAACGACGCATCGACTATTAAATTAGTCATTGACTATTTTAATAGTCGACATAATTGTGACTAGTCGACTAATCATGGCAGCCCTAGTGTTACACCCCTAATAACTCTGAAAAAGTCTTTGACCTAACAGTAATTCTATATTAATATAGTAATAACATATTTGAAGTGGAATGAATGTAATAAAACAGTGCAGATATTCTGCTTGGTAAAGAAATAAATGTAAAGAATATACCAGTGTCACATCAAAAAATTGGAATATTTAAACTGTCATTTTTATATTAATTCCACAAAAAGTGATGCATTTCAAGACTTTTTTTTACTGTTTATTACTGTGGGTCATACCTCATGCAGATCAGAAATCCAAATCTCAGATTACTACAATATTTCATTTATAATTTAAAAATACTGATCAAACAGTGTCCACATTAAAATGGGTTTGAAGTATGTCACTTTATTTCTAATGAATTAAAATATGTGACTGTTTACCTAATTGAATTAGGCCATGAAGATAAATAAACTTTTTCCACATTTCTTTTTAGAGATTGAGTAT
The DNA here is from genome assembly GCA_036984385.1 of Crenuchus spilurus. Classification (NCBI taxonomy): domain Eukaryota; kingdom Metazoa; phylum Chordata; class Actinopteri; order Characiformes; family Crenuchidae; genus Crenuchus; species Crenuchus spilurus. Next base: position 47,971 of record BRDA01000066.1, on the reverse strand, counting down.
TTTTTTTTTTTACTGATCCATTCAGCCTTGAATCTGTTGTCTTCTTTAGACCTGAAAAATGCTTACAGACCTGCAAACACAGCATACAGTCAGCCTGCTCCACAAAGACAGGTCACAGCTCTTAAACCCCTCCCTCCTGCCAGCTCTGTGTCATCCAGCTACAACATCTACTCCTCTACAACCACTGTACAGCAGCAGCCAACCCCCATATCCACTTACACCCCCAGCTCCTCCTACAACTCCACAGCTGCCACTTCTTACTCTGGTAAGTGGTGACTTTTAGCTGGAGTTTTTTTCTGAATGTGGATATATTCCTCAGGCAAATTCCATTTAGTTTTCTTGCAGTGGGTGCAGTTTCTAGCACACTTGAAATGCAATCATTGTCTGATTTCACCAGTTACCAGGATATGTTAAAAGGGACATATTATGCAAAACTCACTTTTTGCATGTTTTTGTATTTCCACTTGGGTCTCTACTGCTCCTATAAACACTCCAAGCCTGAAAAATCAACATCAATTTGTAGGGATGCACCGATACCGATACCAGCATCGGGTATCTGTCCGATACCACGTGCGTGTACTTGTACTCGTATTCATAAAAGTGCTCCG